>JAAAKQ030075119.1:0-33975 GCA_010016005.3 Zanna intricata | reverse complement strand
ACATTTACATTTACACATGCCTTTTTATTATTTCAATACCTACCAATATAAGGTTGGGTTGCGTTTTATATGGGACATCCTAGCTAATATTTAGTGAGTGAGATTGGAAAGTCAATATACTTCAAATAATATTAATATCATAATTACTTACCAATGATGAAAGTATTAACAGCATTTACCTTCTAATGCATAAAATATCAGTCTGAGGTTTACAATAATAAATTGCCAATTAGATAAGTAGCCGTACTTCTTTAATTCTTGTCCGTAGGGTTACATAAACCATCTGTATTCTTATGGATAATCTACATTACGTAAAATTAAAAGAAAATAATATTCTCAATTATTTCAGTACGATGCAAAAATATAATGATTTATTCCTGATTTTTTTGTTCTATTTTTTTATAATTATTTGTAAGGTTCTTTTTCTTAAAACTAGTAGATTTTATTTTTTACTAAACTCCTAATGAAATATTTCTTGGATTCATAAAAAATGCACAAAAATTAAGTGGTAACTGAAAATATGAGTAAGTTTATTTCTTCAAGTTATAATTAGGATCTAATTATAGAACGTTATATAAGAAAATCTTTTTGTTTGCTTTAACTTTTTCCATGTTAAACCACTGTTTATTTACTTTGTGGCACTATTTACTAGATTAAAAGGTATTAAAATCCTTAGTTGTATATATATAATTTTATTTTAACCTACAACTAAGCTTTAATAACGATTTTATATTTTAATTTAATAGTTTATAGGGATAAGTCTTAACAATTCATTTTGTGAAATATAAAAGAATAAAATGGAAAAGAACATTTTTATATTTGTAGTTGCAGATAAAACTTGAAAAGATGCCTCTCTTGGTTCTGTTTTTAATATACATTTCATTATAAATTTTAAAAAAATTTCCTTTAAGGATTCATCTTTCGAAGGCTTTACATTTCTTTTTTAAAAAATAAATTAAGGCTACAAAAGAAATCTGTGAAAAGTATGATCATTATTTTCCAATTTTGCCAGTTTTTCAAAAATGGTTGCTTTCTTGCGTAGCTGAAATAACACTATCAACGATTATCTAACTAACTATTCAGTAATTTAAAGTTATTTTTGAGTAAACATGCACTAAAAAGGGAAATAATATCAGGATAACCAGCTGCCTTCTAGCGAACTCCCTTTAATTTTTTGTGAGCTTATTAGGATAGATACAACTTGCTTTCTATGGATCTAAAACGTGTGTTTGGGTTCCACCATCCCATACACACAGCTGAGGCACATACAGCTGTATTTTGAAGATGGTGGAACCTACACACACACGTTTTAGATCCATAGAAAGTATGCTGTACCTATCCTAATAATGCATATGCGCCTCCATATCCGATTTTTCACCCACACAGCATATCAGGGATGATCATTTCAAATGTTGATCGAACAGCGTCTTGAAGTTAATGACATATCGTTTCTGAAGTTTTTGTTTCTTTGTTAACGTAACTTTTTCGGATCTCTTCTTTTACAAAGCCCCAGAGTGCATTATCAGGTATGATGAGGTGAGGGCTTCTTGCTGGCCAAGTCAATGGAACCTATAACTTTTCTGACCCACGTCCGATTCGGCGATTTTGAAAACTTTCATTCAGGCGTCTGCAGACATTCAAAGAAAAATGCGCTGAAGTACCGTTATTTTTTCTGAAAGGTAATGACGTCAGCGATTCCTTTTGCTGTAAATTCTGGAACCAATTACTCCTCAGTCATTCTCAGATAAATGTTTTCATTAACTGGGACATTAAAAAAATCCTACGATACTGTATGTGTGTCCGTCTCCCTTAGCTTACCACCGGAATGAAGCGATCACTAGTGAAAAATCCCGATTCGTTTGCACATGTCTCGTGGTGGTTAGGTGTTTACGTGTTATATTATTATATATTTATTACTTGTACTTGCTATTATTTATGCTTGTAATATATATTTATTTCTTTAGTCTACATATATGCGAAATATATATTAATCATATATTTTTTATGTGATTGTTTTTCTTCATAAAATAATGAACTATAACCAAAAAGTTGACATCGGAATGTATCAATCATTAGCGGAAAATCCTGATTCGTTAGTACATGTCTCATGGTAGTCAGATATGTACTTGAAATAATAAATACGACCTGTCACATAAGGTCAAAGTCCCCTGTGTTTTCGATTGAAAATAAATCGATTAACGAAGTGGGTTAATCGATCGATTCCTTTTTTTCTATATGGATCACATTCTAATGCGAGGTATATTGTTTTTAGCCTACATTCTATTCTACAGGATGAATTCAATAAGGTACGAAACACAATTAGGAACACTATATAAAAATAAATTGTGTTACGTTTTGTTCATCACATTTCGTTTGTTGACATCTAATATAGAAATGGTTGCAAAAAACATTAGTTCAACATAAATATGTAAAGGCATAGAGTTGTATATAGAAAATAATGTCTTATATTGAGATATAAAAGAAAGTTCATGTAGTAGGAAAATGATCGAACGAAAATTTAAGCTTGAGAGAATGTGTTTCGAGTTCATCTTTTTTATATAGTTGAAGATAGAATTGTTCATAGAGTTCCTCATAGATAAAGTCATACTTGTTCCTAGATAATCTTTACTTTTTTTCTTTTCTTTTTTTAAAAATTATCATGAATCTATATATATGTAAAAGAAGTAGATTTCTTTGGAATGCAAGATTTAGGACCCATAGGTATACAAAGAAAACTTAATTCGACAAAAATTTTCTATTTATTGCAAGGGTGGTTTTTTTTATACTCTCGATTATCCGGTTGTCTGGTTATCCAGACATTATCTTATTCCGAAATTCAGTTATGTCTACGGGACGGTATGACCAATTTTAAAAATTCTAATAATTTTTAAACATATTTTTAACATATTGAGTGGTAACGTTAGCATAAGAAGGCTCTACGCTGGATCATTCGGTTATTCGATAATCCGTTATTTTTTCCGAAATTTACTTATACTTCCGAAACGGTACGACCAATTTTAAAAATTCAAACAGTGTATTTGCTAGAAATTCAAGGGCTAATGTTAAAATTATGAAATAAAAATAAGAAATTGAAAGAATAATTCAAATACTATAAAAAAAAATTACAGTAATTTTTTGTAATACGCAGTTAATGTGTGGCACGGAAAAATTAATCGTGTCTTGAAAAAATTTTCAAGAGTGTTAAATAAGCGCATATTTGGCTGTACCTCATGAGTTGTGTGAAAAACAAATATAACTATTTTGTAAAAATTTTGTGAACTTTAACGAAAGTTAAAGTTACGTATTTTTAACAAAGTGATAAATAAATCAGTTTTCAAAAACTGAATCTCCTTTTACGCCCCTAAGAGCAGAGTGAAGTGTTGCTTGGCTGAGCAGCTAGTAAGGATTTAAGGAGATTTTCAGCGGTCATTCCAGTCTAAAACATAATATGAGGATTGTGTTTGCCTAAAAAAATTGAAGATTGTCTTTCACCTAAAAAAAAAAACATTTCGGTTACGAGAGCTTCGATAAATCGCACACTTGTCTGTTAACATGAAATTTTTTTATTGTTTGCTTCTGAAAGGTGTACAAGCGATAAACTCGTACATGCATAAATACGTAATCAAGGTCATTGTCATTCAACTCATTAACTGTAGATGGACAAAAACATTTAATTTTAAGTCCTTCCGCATACGGTCTCGCTTTGAAAACTCGTAATGCTTAACTCTACAGAACGTTTGCGCGTTGATTTCATCAGTGATCGTTGAATCAATGGCACCACAGCGCTCATGTCGCAGCTCGATCGCTCGGCTTTCCATTGCGTGACGCATCAAAAACACTTCCCGTTGCAAATGCTTTCTTTTCCCATGTTAGTAACATTTACCGTAATGGTGACAATTTCCCAAAACGCAAAAAGAAGTCATTAATAATATTTTCTATATCGTACAATTGTGTGTGGACGTTCGTGGACAAACACACACACACACACGCGCGCGCACAAAGGGACCTCCCACCCACTTTGTATAGTACTTAAAGTGTTTACTTATAATAATTTTATTAAATATGGAATTCGAAGGTCCTTTCAGTCCTTTGCATTTAAAATTTATTTTATTTCTGTAATTTCCTTAGTCAGCTACCATTAAAAATAATTTCCGAAAAAATTTAATCAGTTCGGTGCTCGAAAAATCTTTATAATAGTAAATATTAATAGTTTAAAAAAAAAATACTTATTTTGAAAATTCTATGTTTTTCTTATGAAATAATATAAATGACAACCGTTTTTCTGTTCATATTTTAATATTGTAATCGAACATAATTAATAAATAAATAACCTGTTTGCTGTATAGCCTAATTTACAGATAAACATTTATATTCATACTATTTTTAATCACTGAAAATTTTAGTAATTATTTATTCTCTTGGTTCGGAAACAGATTGTAGGATAACGTTTTATAATTCAATTTTATTTTTTGAAAGAGAAATTCTAAATTATTTAAACCATAATTTATTATTTGCTCTAGAAATAATTTGTTAACAAACAGAATAGGATAAATAATGGAAAGTTAGTTGTTAGTTAATTTCATATTTATGAAATAATATATACAAGTTATGCCGTGATTGGTTTTCAAACCATTTATTGCTACAATTATTTTACATTAGCAAGCGTTTGTTGGAAATTATGATCTGTGATATATTTAATAAAATAGGTTTTATTCAATTAAATTTGGTCTTCACCCATCCCTGGCTATATGTTCAACACAAAATACTAAATTAAAACGGCTAACTGTGGAAATATTATTAATAAGTATACTTCTATTTGTAATTGATTAAAAAAAGTTACATTTTAATTTAATATATATTTAGTTTCTACACAATGATCAGAGACACAAAGACCAGCTGGTTTAAAGAACTAGAAATATATATAAAAACATTTCTAAGGATCTGTGTAAAGACAGAAATAAATTTAGAAAAATTATACGAGAATTTAAATTTTCAGACTGAAAGAAAAAGGGTATAAACCTGAATAGATGGACGGTAGAAATGCGACAACAACAAAGCAAAAGAATGAAAACCTTTTGGGAAAAGAAAAAGAAGTCAAAACTATGCAAATGTGATCTGTAATGTTCGAAACAGAAAGAAAAATATTAAAAAAAAAAAAAAAAAAAATATATGAAATTTCATATTTTTATAATTAAATTTACTTTTCAAACAGTAGTAAATCGGAATTGATTTTTAATATAATTAATTTTCGAACATAAAAAATAAGTAGCCCTGTTCTATGAATAATCTGTTCTCTTCATAATTAAATCTGTCTGTAAAAAATAAATCTGTAAAATCTCTCTGTAGAATTAAGCTCATGTGATCTTTCTGTTTTTGATAAAGTTTATTTTAATATTGTGATATTTTCAGAAAAATATTTATTCTCTTTAATACCCAATACAGCAGCCGCATAATAATTACTACTTTTTTTTAAAATAATCATTTTGATGGAATATTATGAACGTAAAATTCTTTTTAGGTAGTTTCGGTGTTATGAATATTATTAAAAAATTAGTTATTTGATAACGATTAAAGTTTTTATCAAAATTACTTTGCGTATAGCATTTTTAAATGATTTAAAATTTATTAATGAAGTATTTATTAATATATCAAACGTGTCTCAACAAGTGGTCTTGGTTTCATTCGCAAATGTTTACGGCCACAGTTAGTTTTTGCGTTACTCAACAGTATCTAACCTCAGCTTAGTTTTGTTTTTTTTAATTCCTATATATATATATATATATATATATACTTGTATATGTATAAAATGGTTGATCATATTGTATTTAGTATTTCTACAGTTATGAAAAAGTATTTTGCTCTTTTTCTTTATCTGAATTTTTTTAACAAGGTTTTAATTTTGTTTAAAGTAAGTGATAATTATAAAATCCCTTTACTTAATACCGATTAGGTATACTTACCTACTAGGTTTACTTAATACCGGTTAGGTTTACCTAAATTTTAGATTAGTTAACGAGATCCATTATTATTACATAATAACGGTTTTGTAATTACTTGATCTACGGTTTATTGCATATACCTTCAATCGTTGGCTTCACCTCTTTACACACCATTATTTTGTTTTCAAGATTATCTCAGTTAATAATCTTGTTCAGACTTGTTATTACTTTTTGTCTGGTTTGATTTGCTTCTTTATTCCTTTTTATTTAATTACTAATATTTCAACTTTACGTATTTATACAACCACATTTAATTTCTTTACATAATTTGATGTTTCCTCTTACATGAACTACCTTCTACGTTTACTTTATATAGAATTTTTTAAATTGAGATGTTATAATCACATTCCAATAACAGTTATATTTTTTTTTTTCTAGATTTTGTCACAAATTTCTTTCATATGTAATTTATCATAAATCTCTTCATAAAATATCATACACTTCATAGCGAAGCCGGCAACGAAAATTGTATCAGCTGTTAAGAACCTTGAATTATGAGCAGTTAATTAACCGGTACGCTTAACTTTTCTATAAATCCTAATATACCTAGTTAATTTTACTTAACACAATTAACATTCTTCTATATAACCATATTTAAAAAAAAAAACAACTGTTTTTTATCTGTAGTTCCTTGTAATCCATTATTTCTGCAAAATATTTATTTTTTAATAATTCTTTGAAAATAATGTCTTTTTTTATTTTTATTTTTTTCATTTGTTATGTGCCCTTGAATATTTTTGTTCCCTTCTCTTTGTTAAAAAAAAAAAATCGTAATTGTTAATTTCGATGTAATATTTACCTCATTACATACATTTTTGCTGATTTCTAATAATTTTCTAATACATAAAAAAGTTTAGCGTAAAGTTTACCAATCTCAGCTTGCTTAACAAACCTAACTGTGGAATATTTATAAAATAAAGTATTAGGAATATTAGATAAATACTAAAGGTCTCATACTACAAAAGATACGTAGATGAAATTTTATTATATTCACATGAACAGGATATTGATTTAATATTAAATGAATTTAACCTATTTAATGAACATATACAATTTACAAAGGAAGTTGAGATTACCATTAGTATAAACTTTTTGGATTTAACAATAACTCATTTCGAAAATAAAATATCAACAAAACGGTATATAAAACCAACATCTTCAGGGATACCTAAATTTCCTATCAACACAAACAATATCACATAAAAAATCAGTAATCAAGAATCTTGCAAACGGAATAATAAAATTTACAAACCCTGACGTAGACCGGAATATATAAAAAAAATAAAAAGATTTATTAATAAATAATAATTATCCGGAAAATTTCGTTATTTAAATATTTAAAAATACAATTTATAAACACTGTATCAGCCAACCATCTTAATAAATAGAATAACTTTAACTTTATTAATGAACATATCTAAATTTAATTTTTGTTTTTAATTTTTATTGTTTTTATTTTATATTCCTTATAATAATACGTATATTAAGTTCTTAATATTGTCACTGTTTGTATAAAAATGTTATGTAATGTTTATTGTAATGCTTGAAAGAATAAAAATGATTTGATTTGAATAAGAGTGAGAATTTGTTGCATTACCATATGTCGTAGGTCTGTCTGAAAAGATTAAAAAATTGCTACAAAAGAATTTCGCAATAGCCCATCAAAATTATAATAATTTGAATAGTATGTTTTCTAAATTAAAATTGCCGATAGGAAAAATGAACAAGCCAACCTGGTATCTAGCATTCCGTTTAAAGATTGTAACGCTGTTTACAATGGACAAACATCTCAATATCTTAAAAAAACAGGAAAGGATACCTTAAAAAATATAGAAGAAAGGAAGCTCACAAAACATAAATAAAATATGAACACTAGTTTGATTTCAACAGCATTAAAATATGAGACAAAGAACAAAATACACATAAAAGAACCACTTTAGAAATGATATATGAGGTGTGACTAGAAAATAACAGGATTTTTGCTGTAACATTTTTTTTCCTTAACAACTTTCACATTTTCCCCTTTAATATACATCCCTTCATGATCCCTACTCTGCTCCATTCGAATTTTTCATTGTTCAAAACAATGTTTCGGATTATTTACTGAATGGTCTCCGTCGCTTTTTCTTTCACAGCTTCAACTCTCTCAAACCTAGTTCCTTTCAATAATTCTTTCACTTTTGGGAACATAGAAAAATCACATGGGGCTAGATCTGATGAGTAGGGTGGATTTTCCAGCACAGGGATCCCATCCTTAGCAAAAAACGACTTAAAAATCAGTGCAGTGAGGGTTGGAGCGCTGACCTGATGAAGAATCTATGATTTGTTCTTCCACAACTCAGGTTGCTTCCTTCTTACTCGCTTATGGAGAGTAATTAGAGCCTCAAGATTCACTGTTTAACCTTCAGGAGGAAAGGATTGCCTATTTTTCCAATGTTTTCGTCGACATTATCAAGATGGAAGGACGTCCTGGATGCGGATCAACTTCGGTTCCTTTTCGTTCTTATTTGAACCGTTAATGTCACTCAAAAACCTGTGTGCGTGTCATACATTTATCACCGTACTCTTGTAAGAGAGAATAGGTCTCTGTTTCGGACTTGCCGAATTTCACAAAAAATTTCACGGTAACACGTTGCTCTATTAAAACGCCTACCATTTTTCCGACGAGCGCAGGTACACAATCCGACAAAGCGAAGCTGTGGCCTTCGCCACACAGCCGGCTGAGCAGGCTGCGGTCGTCACACCGGGTAAAATATAAAGGGGGGATGTCAGGCGACTCGATAATGTGGCCTTTGAGGCTTGAGCAGTTTTGTCTTAAAAAAAAATCAGTCCCGTTACTTTCTAGCCACACCTCGTACACCAAACGCACAAACGCTGTCAACAATAGAACGGATATAGACGGATTAAGCAACATTTATGTTAATTTCATTTAAAATACAAACAAATTAAAAATTCATATATTTATATTACAAATCTAGTTTAAAAAGAAAATGTTTAATGTTTGTAATTTTTCAGAAAAATATGTACATTTTAAAGGTTTCAATACATAGGAAATAGATATCAGGTTATATAAAGTGATACATATAATTATCTAAAGATAAGATAAGTTGGTATAGTTGATTGGTTAACCCAAGAGATTAAAGATAATTTTTAAGTAAAATACGTCTGGTTATTATATTTAATTTTATCCAATCAAGATGAAAATAAAGTTAAATAAATTAACATTAATGTTAATATTTATATATAAGTACCATATGCATATTTATGTTTTAACATTGTTAACAATACGAACACATGAGCAAAAAATGTTGGTAAAAATTTAATTATGTGCTATAAGTTTTCCAAGATGATAATTGCGAGATCTTTTAATCCATTGAATTAATTTTTTTTATACTTAATAAAAAAAGAATATAAAATTTTTAAGTGAAATGTATCTGAAACAAATAATACATTTATAATGGAGTACGTAGAGCCTTTTATTGATTATTGAAATAACAAAAAAATTATGCTATGATACTTGTTCACCGGTTAAGTAAACATAATTATAAATGGATGAAAATAAGTGTTAATAAATAACTACTATATATCTAGATTAACAAATTAAAATCGCTGGAACTTCATGATAGAATGATTGAACACATTCTTCTAACGGTGTAACTAATATATAATTTTTAAATAGAAAATAATTATTTTTCATCCTTTATCAGAGGTTTTATATTGATAATCATTCGATTATCAATATGTATTCACATTAAATATATTCATAAATTGGGCCACGAACATTAGTTCGCGCGCAGGATATTAGCATGGAAAATTGAAACAAAGAAGGGAACACGCACTCCTACGTAAGAACACTCCTTCCCGTAAGTCACTTGATCATCCCTCTCTTCCATGCTTTGACCAGAAGTTATCTACTGTGAAGATGAGGCGTGTTTTATTGTGCGTGCGTTAGCGATATACTCGATACTAGAGCGAGTGATTATTTTAGAGTCGTACATAAGAACCGGTTCTTTGAAAAAAACACAAGAGTTATCCGTAAAGCGTTTCCTAATCGTCCCGTCCTAGTTAAACGCAGGATACAGCAATTGCTAAAAAAATTTGCTTCAAACGGGATCTGTTGTAAATGCACCAAAAACAGGGCAACATCTTTTCGCACTCCTGAACATGCACACGTTTCCAAAATGATTGTAATCCTCAGTAGACTTCCGAGGATTATGAAGAGATTGTAGCAAACTATTGCAACAGGTTGAGGTGAGTAAAACAACCTGCAGACGTAAATTGACGTCTACAGGGTCGTCAAGGTACGTCTTACCTTAATGTCAAGGTAAGACGTCATATCACTCCTATCCTGCCGGCGTGAACACATGCACACATATACACAAACACAAAAAAAAGTGATGTGGAGTTGAGATGAATTAATATAACGGTAGAATGAATGAGTGAGTGAGCTAAAGATGAAAAAGACGAAGAAGAATAGGCACAAAGACCACAGAATGTGGTGAAGAAACTGACTGGAGGGAGAAGGAGTGACGGGATAGCCCTCTGCTGAGTCGTCACCTGTCCGGGCTTGCTCGGGTGGGTGGCTATGATGATGCCCGGAGACTCCGTATGCTCAGAACCCAAAGGCACCTCCCCGAGGCTGAATAATGCTTAATTGCAGGTCCGGTCTCGGGGAGGAGGAGAACGATGGGGGTGGTTTTTTAATCGGCGAGAGCCCAACACTACCATTTGTTTGAGCAGATGGTGGCTGGTAGAGCTTTTTCCTCCTCCTAAAAAAAAGGGGGAAAAAAATAAAAAAAATATGTCATATGTCTAGCTTTGGTATAGTGAAGGCTAGTCGTCATATTTAAACGTCATTGCCTTGAGAAGTTTGAAGTTGAAACAGTACCGCATCACAGTTGTGCATTAACTAAAGGAACTAGACAAGGAAAATATTTGTGAGTTTTTGTCGCTGGTTGCTGTTAATCTTACACAAGTTACTGTAGACGTTGGTGGAGCTGCGTTTTTCTACCCCGTCATATATGTGTGTGTGTGCGCGCGCGCGCGCGCGCGTGTGTGTGTGTGTGTGAATGCGCGCCCGCGCGTGTGTATTTGTTTATGTGTGTGTAAAAAAATATCGTCACTGACAATATTATTATGAAGAAAGCAAATTATAAACGGAATAACATGCCTATTTATATATTAAAATACAAACAATGTTCTGTACAACAAAATACAGTGTTTATAAATATAGAATAAATAAATACATCACAAGAATTAGTTTCCAAATTTAAAAAAAGTTTATTTTTTATAACGTACCACATTTATTTATCACTTCAGGAATTCACTTAAAGTGAATTCACTTTAAAGTATTATCATTATAATTTCCAAACAATAAAAATATATTAAGTTTCAGTTCTATTATACAAGCTAGTAAAGTGTATGCGAGGTAATGTGTTATCTTATTTTTTTAATATTACACAACATGTAATGAGGATTGTAGATCTAAAGAGATCCCCACATCAGGAGATTAATATCAAGTACAAATACTCAGACCAGCGCTCTTAGCAATTCAACCGACCTGTAACTTTGTATTATTGGTAGTAATTTTTAATAAGAATTATACATTTTTAAGATCCTAAGTCGAATACGGTGTTATCTTTACTGAAAAAAAAATTTAAAAAAAAAAATATATATATATATATGTATATATTAGAGAAGCATTAAAACATTTTTATTGTTATTTTTATTTTGTTTTGAAATGGAACACATATATAACTGCTTTAAAGGAAGTAAATTTTTTTTTACTTTGTATTTAAAATGGTTACTTACAAATACAAAAGTTGCTTTAAAAAAAACTGCAGTGTGCAGATCAATAATTGAGGGGAAAAAAAAAAAAAAAAAAAAAACAATTCAACTCTTTGTTTGATCTCTCTATTGTGACCCGTTATCATGTTTACATTATTACATTCTATGCGGCCATTATTTGACGTGTAAAAAGAAGAATTATTAAATTGATCATTACAACTTTAAAATCATTTTGAATTTCAATTGTTTTAATGTTTAATGAGTAATAAGAATTTTTTTTTTTGACAACACATCGTACATATTGACTAGATGTTTTGAATTCGTATCATAATAACAATACCCTAATTGGTTAGTTGAACTGGAAGTTGTGATAGGTTTGTTTTGTTTGCGGTCGATTCTACCATTGCGGTCTGTTATACTGTTAAAGATACAAGCGGAGGTGTGGTATAACGCAAAGCAGTGCATCAGGGCTTCGCACCTGTTGAGAGTAATCAATAGTCTCAACAGGTGCCCGATCCAAAACCACGCTCGTACTGTCTCGCGCTACAATTTAAACTATTTTTTATCTAATATTCTGCCTTTCACGACTTCTGAATTTTTAAAAACATAAAATAATTCAGTTTTTGTTAGTGAAATTATTAAAAAATACATAAAATATACACTTTTTCATTTACGTCTAAAAAAATAGATCATTTAATTATTTTTTCACAAAAATCTTACACAATGGCATAATGTAACGACATTACAGTCGTTCTGTCAATGTAAATATTAAACAGATATAAAAATGGAATCATATCTGTACTATGCTATTACTTTCTGGTTTAATACTGTAGTTGCTGAGCTGACTTTAAAGATTTTTCTCTGTTTTAAAGGGTTATTTTTTCTGAATGTCAAATTATACTCATAATAATACCACCGCATACTTCTATGATTTGTACTCCTTTTGGCTTTTATCCTACTATTTGGCTTGAGTACCCTTTGGTAATAGTATAAAAATTAATAACTGGGTGTGACAGTGATCAGAAAAACGGCATTGGGATACTAAATATTTATCTAAGTATCCAAATATTTTCCATGGGTCTGAATAATTAATTTTATCATTTTTACGAAAAATAACCGAGGAGTTAAAATGTAATAACACTGATAAACATAATTTTTGTTTGCTAACATGCGTTTTCATCAAAACGAATATGAACTCAGAATCTTTCTATCATCCACCATTTTTGAAAAATTTTTTAATTTCAATTAAAGGATTTTTTATTCATTTTTCAATGTATAGTTAGCATTTTAACCTCGTATATTGTATTTTGTTAGCTTATTTTTTAATGTTTTTATCATAATTTATAAACTATAAATAATCAATACTAGACAAAGAATTAAAATCAAATCAGAATCACGTATTATGATATCATATCTAATGCTGAAGAGTGACCCTTCATGGACAAGATTAACCATGTCTGTGCATGGCAAAACTTGTAGCTGAAAACACAGCTGTCGTTTCTTACATTAAGCACTGAATTTAGGAATGAATCGATTTTATTCAGTCTTATTGCTGTCTTAAGTTTATTTGCAGTGCAGTGTCATAATGTCTCGAAATTGTGTAAATGATATGGATGCCTTTTGTTTTGTATATAGCGAGTTTACCGTAAAATCAAATAGAAAAAACATTACATCGTTAATTAAAAGAGCATATCATTTGTACTTTCAGTGTAAAATTGGTGATCAGGATAAGACATAGGCTCCTCATATAATATGCACTAATTGTTCTGTAGATTTAAGAATGAAAGAATTTAAGAATGGCTGAAAGGTACGCGGAAGGTTTTGCCATTTGGTGTAGTATAGTTTGCCGTGAACCAAAGGATCATGTAACCTATTGTTACTTTTGTTTAACAAATGTGTCTGAATTCAAAAAAATCTAAACATACTGTAAAATATCCTTCATTACAATCTGCAATCATGGTTGTATTTCACAGTGAAGTTATTCTAGTTCCTGAGTCACCTGTGAATGTATGATTCGAAACCAGCAATGAAGAATCTGTCAGTACTGAAGAAAAAAATAATGATTTTGATTTTGATTTTGAATTATCTTCCAATAAGCCACATCTTATATCACATGATGAATTAATTGGCTTTGTTAGGGATTTAAATTTATCAAAAAATCAAGTTGAACTGTTGTTATCAAGTCTGCAAGGTTGGAATTTACTTTAAAAAAATACAAAAATTTCAGGCTTTCGAAGCCGAAAAAAGAACTTTCCCAGTACTTTGATGAAAATAACTTACGTTTATTGCAGAAATATGGATGAGCTTATGTTGCACTTAGGTCAAGTTCAAGAGGACTGGCGACTTTTCACAGATTCATCCAAGTATAATTTAAAAGTGGTCCTACTACAAAACGGTACAAATTTGAAAGGCGTTCTTGAAAAAATAAATTATAAAAAACATAGCTGGAATATATGTGGTGATTTGAAAGTTATAGCTATTTTGTTAGGCATGTAGTTAGGCTATACTAAGTACATGTGTTTTCTTTGCGAATGGAACAGCCGAGCTACGGATAAATATTATGTTACCAAAGAGCGAAAAAAACCAGACAACTTAACTCCCCAAATGAGAAAAATATTACTCATGAGCCCTAAGTTGAATCCAAACAAATATTTTTACCTCCTCTTCATATCAAGCTAGGACTAATGGAAAATGTTGTAAAAGCAGTGAAGTAGGATAGTACCGGATTTTTGTACATCAGGCAGAAATTTCCGAATGTAAATGAAGGAAAAATTAAAGAAGTAATATTTGTTCATTCACAAATAAGATAGTTGTCAGAGATGATGAACATAACAGAGACATAAAACATAACTAATAAAAAAACAAACAAATCTGTCATCAAACAGAAACAAAAATAGTAACAGTTTAACAAACTATAAAATAAAATAACAATAAAACTAATCTAAAAAAGGAAAGTCCATGTGGGTCCTCACACCCTTTCAGCGATCCTTTTTTTCTCAAATATGTTATAAAACTTTATACGATCAACTATTCGGTCCGGTTTTTCCAATTAACACGGAGATTAAGCGTCGATCCTATAATATTAAGCTCATAAATGGTTCCGTAGACTATCTAGCATATATCACCTAACACATACATATATCGCACGATAAGCATCGTCCAAAAATCCGCATTGTGGACACATACCAGAGTTCGCCAGGCCGGAATTTCTGAAGGCTATCCCGAAAAGCGCCATGCCCAGAAAGAATATACTTGTCATATACTCGTTCGGGTGTACCCAAAAGGCGTCCCGAAAATCAACAATATTAGGGAAAAGATCATGCGTGTATCGCCCACACTGTCTCACTGACCTCACTTGGCGACATCTACTTTATTTTCTCCGAAGTCAGTTCACCTGATTTCTTAGTAACATAACGCTGATGCCTCTCAGCCGCAATCAAGTCTATCGGTTTCACACCTGCGATCACCAAGATCGCCTCTCGTAAAATGTACGGTAATCACCCGTTACCGTTAGCAATTTAAGGTTATTGAGCCCGTAACAAAATATCCCCATAGTTTTTACATTTTAGCCTGTCCGTCCAAACAGGCGCCGCATATAGCATAATTGTCTCGCAGACGCCCTTATACAAGATACTCATAGTCTTAAAATTAAGACCCCAATATAAATCAAATACACCTAATGGTATATTAGTAAATATTATCATCAAACATCCTTTAAAGCTGCAAAACTCGAAATCTGATTTAATTTCATTTTTTCTTATAGTTGTAATCTTGTTATCTATCAGTTTTCAAGTAATAAAACTGTTTTAATTTTATTAATTATTCAGAAGATATTTTCAAATATAGTAATCTGATAGAACTATGTGTCTATCATGAAGTAACACCGTTCCTTAAATGTACAAATGCGTTTTCTAGCATAAAATTTGTTTTTACTAAATTCAAACATTTTTTTTTAGATTACGATTCACGTGTTTGAAATAGTAAATAAAAAATTTATTAAAAAATATTTATTTTTTCATCATACAAAGTTAATTTTCAAAAAAGGATCCCAAAAATTAATCATAATATTACTATATTCGTAAATTATCAGGAGTTTGGGAGTTAAGAATCCTGTTTTGGGACGAAACACAAATTTGAAACTTAAGAATCCTTTTTATGGAATTTTATGTTTAATAAAATGAATTATTGCCCCTTCTATGAAACACCTTATATGGTACACCACATACTTTGAGATATTCTTGTACCGCATTTATTAATTACTGTACAAACTTTAAAGTGAATATAAAATATATTAAGAAAAACGTACAATTTTTTTAAATTTCGCTTAATTATATAAGTACTTATATATTTTAAGTACATAAGTACTAACGTCTTTATGAGAGTACATAATTAAATCAGTAAACAGGCTCTCAATTTTATTTGAATACTTTTGCTGCCTTTTCCACAATTTTTAGTATTCAAATCCGTATAAAAGTAATGATCAACTACTACTTGGCAATTTCCTTTCCTTAACTGGTTCAACCATTTATTTATATGCTTCGTAGTACCTGAATGGTCTGCTTTCTAAAATCATCCATAACTTCAAAAATATCAGATATATATACAGTTTAAAGTTGTACGAGTACTTGAACTACATAAAAATTGATGTTAACGATAGTAGAAAATCCTCTCCAATTTGACTTACAAACAAAAAGGTAGTTAGTATTTAGGTAGTACACCTATTTACAGGATATCACAATAAATGTTTATTAAAGTTTCTTTAATAAAGATAGAAAGAATAAATGCTGGATGTCCGCGAAAGAGAGAGAGTTGGAAAATTTAATGTTTTATTTATATTAAATTTTTAATTTTAATATAAATAATCGAAGTAGGAAAATCATATTTCTAACCAATAGATTCACAATAACAACAATAAACAAATATTATTCTCCAACAAATTAATACTTTTACCTAAAATAAATCATGATATACAAAAATAAAAAATAAAAAAATAATAACTTTTCTAACATATACTGACTAGTAGAATATAATATTTTCATTCACTTTTTTAGCCAGCTCTTAGCAAAGAGATTATTTCACCGAAAGCCATATACGAGTTCTGTAAAAAAGTTTTACAATGCTTCTTTTTTTTTTTGTCAAAAATAAATGATTTTTCTTTCTACGTCAAAGGAAGCTAGATTATGGTAACTGAAATTGCCTCTTTTTAATCAGAAGGTACAAAGCAACAAAAAAAATCAAAAGAGTTTATGTTCGTTGTTAATTACAGAACGAATTCCCGAGAGAAAATATGTCCTTACAATGTAATAATATATATTATTATTATTATTATGACAGAGGTTGAGTATATAATAAGAAAAGTGTTTAAAAGTTTTTTCTTTTGTAATTATTTAGGAATTTAGCTTCTGAAAGCATTAGCATTTATTGAATAATACAAGTGAAAATGAATTCAGAGCTGTTAAAAAAAAATGTATTGCGTATAAAAAGCTTTGAATTATTTAAAAAAAGGAATCTTCAAAATAAAAGGAAATATGTATAGTATTTTAATACACATTGTTCTTTATACTATTAACAGATATAAAATTTCTAAATTCTAGTGTATTCCTAAAGATCATGTCTCTTTAAACATCATTATAAAATCTGTACATACAGTATTTTACAATTGTACTTTGTTATTATTTTTATAAAAACTAATCTTCGTATTTTTTTAAAAATCAAGATAATGAAAGTAAAATTAATTCATATAATTCGAATCATGAAAATGAAATTGCTAGTATGAAGTTAATCGATAAACATATCAGTTATTTTTATCATTGCTTGAAATGATGAAATAATAAATATCAGTTAGCTTATTAGGATCTAATCTCATCCAGTTCGGAGCGAAGTGTAAACTTTTAAAATTAATTACATCAAACGAAGTGCACTTAAATAAAGCTTTACATATGCTGTAAATTAAATATGGCAGTAAATTAAAAGTAAAACAAACGCAAGTCGGTTGAAAGAAACAAGTAATTTCCTTCATTACTGACGAAAATTATGTTTACTTTTTCCTTTACAAATTCGTTACAAATGCATAAAACTTGTGCTTACTAACACGGCGTGAAATATTCATTGCTAAAGAAAAGGAGCCTATAATAACATGGATTTGAACAGAAACTAAAGAGCAAAACTATTAATCAGGCGAGCGAAATCAAAATAACATTAATCTATGAACAGAATTGTTTTAAAAACGAAAATTACAGGTTGTTTTTTCTACAATTCTGATAACATAAATCTTTTTAATTACAATATTGAACAGGTAGATTTGCTTGAAATACAAATAAGTAGATGTAAGGATATTAAAGTTATATCTAAAATCAAGCTATTCTATGAAAAAATCTATGAAGCAAAAAATATTTCCTAACACAGAAATTATTTCTTGTTTTAAACCAACTTTTCTTATCAACTTTCAAGTTGATAAAGTTGATAAAGGGAACAAAAATGAATTCTTGTTCCCTTTTTTATTTATTTTAATCTTTGTTATTAATGTTTATTTTTATCTTGTTTATGAATCTGATTTTTCGTATTTCCATACATTTTTTCTTTTAGATTATATTTTCTAAACTAGACTTCCTACACTTACTGCTAATTCTTGATAACTGTTGTTGAAAATAATAGTTTTGTAAAAATAAGCACAAATATGAGTATGTAACTAATATCGAGTTATGACTACGTTTAAATTTTCAAAAAAGGAAATTATTATATTTCGCATATGAATTTATTTAAATTAAATAAAAATAACATTGACGTATGTTTATAAGTTAATATAGAAATAGGATTCAAATGTTTGTTTGCGCAGAATGTAACACGGAATCAAGCTCGCGGCAATGTTAAATGGAAATAGTTGTTTATGAGATGTTTTCAACAGAGTAACAAAATATGTGATAATTTGACAAAATATTCATCTGTATTTAATGACATAATGTTAAAATACTTCTGTTGTGAAGGCCTACTAATAGCTGCTAAGAATTAATCACCTAAGAGTGTGTTTAGAAAAATTTAAGTTATATCTATATTATACACGGCTACACTTCATTTACATTCATACATATCATCCTCTGAAGTAATACCTTACGGTAGTTTCACGGGCTAAACAAAAAAAAGAGAGTAATTATATCTATACTGCCAGCCTTCGTGACGCAAGTGCTAGCGTATCGGCCTTTCATCCGGAGGTCCCTGGTTCGAATCCCGGTCAGGCATGGCATTTTCACACACGCTACATATCATTCATCTCATCCTCTGATGTAATATCTAACGATGGTTCCGGAGGTTAAAAAAAAAAAAAAGAAACGTTATACCTATAAGGAACGGGAAGGGGCTATGTGGAAGGAGTAGTATGGCTGACCATCTACCCTCTGAGGAATTTCACCGTGACGCGAGTTTGAAGATGGGGGCTGCCTCCGATCAACGTTGACGAAGTAGTAGTAATGATGTCTCTGTAATCCTAGTTAGTTGTAAGTTTATTTTTCAAGTGTTTTTGTATTTTTGAAATAATGAGTAATGAGTAAGCAACTAAAAAAGGATTGGTAAGCGATATAGCCGATACCAAAACATTCGCATATACCTACGCAATCCAAATGACCAAATGTAATGTAAACTGTTGTGTACATAATTTTTTTTAGGGTAGGATATAAAAACATTCTTGTATGTAGCCTAAGCCTAAGGCGTTAATTAGTGTGTAACATGTGTTTATATTTTTGAAAGATATTGCCCCAATATCGCATAAGGGCGATAAATATCAGTGATATATTTTATATAATATGTCTAAGTAATATTTTTTGTATTAATGAGTAAAATATTTCTGTAATGTGATGTCTTCAAATGAAATAACGAAAAAAGGATTAGTAAGCAATAAGGCTGGTAAAAACATTCACTAATAACTAAGCAATCCAAATGACGAAATGTGTAATATAAATACTATTGTAAATAATTTTGTTTAGGGTAGGATATAATTTTGGTAAAAAAATATTCTTGTATATAGCCTACGGTATTAATTATTGTATAACATATGTTTGTATTTCAGAAAGACATTGAGCCAATAGCACATAAGGCTGATGAAAATCAGTGTGAAGACGAAAACACTATGTGTAATTACCCCAACTTAGAGGGCAAACGGGTATCTACTAATATATATAAACATTTTCTGGAAGATAATGGGTGATTATATATATTTATTGTAGTGTCTAATAGGTATAATATTGATGTGACATGGTTCCTGACTGGACATTATATTGAACAGGAATGGTGTCACCTGATGTAAAATAATAGGGAATTCAGGAGACGTAGCCCTGAGACATAGGACAAACGCATCAGTCTTCAGTATATTACTAAATTATTCTATATTATTAAATTAATACATAACGTATCATAAACGTATTATGTACTATATATATTAAAAATATGTCATGTATTACAAATACATAATTATGATGTTTAGGTGAAGATGTTATAGGATAATAACGTGAAGTAGTCCTAAGGCTATGGACTAATGTATATTATAAATGTGTTATATATTATCTTGTATTATCATATGTATTATGTATTACATTAAGTGCTTTGAATGTAAAATAGAGAAAGAACCAAAGGGAAGGTCAATTGCGAACTATTTCTTAATTTCTCATTAGATGCAACAATGACATGAGTATAAGACCCCCAGGTAGGCATGAGACTAATACTGTTGACATGCAAGCAACAAGGTAAGAAGCCACGGGGCAAGATGCTCTCCTAAACGTAAAAAACAGGAAAACTGAGGAGAAACAAAAAACAAAGAGCAAAGCATGTACATAATCATATGGCAACAGGAATTAAAATGAAAAAAAAAGGAGGCGCATAAAAAGAGGTGTGCGCCAGTGGGCGAACCGTTGCGACTTGTAGGGCCAGGGAGGGAGGCAGCCCAATTACTGAGGATACCGTGGTCCGCGGCACACGCAAGAGTGTTCTGGATTGTTTTACTTCTGATGACGCATGGGGACACCTTGAAGTGTAAGAGGCTTACGCACGAGGGAGAGGGTCGGGTGAGCGAAACGCACAGTCGATCCTCGGTAGTGATAGATGTTAGGGACGGGGAGGGTAGCCCCCTTGAGTTGGGACTTTTCGACATCCCCAGAAGAGGGGGGTCGAGTTGCCTCGATGAGGCTAGAGCGACCCTGATGCGGGGTCCATTAAACGATCCAAACAAGGGGGCTGGTAGGTTAACCCTACTGCCAAAGCCCTGCGCAGTGGCTGAAAAAAAATTATCTTTATAATTTGTCACAAAAGAAAACTAAAACAGCTTAAAAAGACAGAAATAAAAAGGTTCTCTCTTATAATTTCAACTTAATCAGACTTATTTAATGTTGCTAATTTAAGTTTGAGAATAAGAGTTCCTTTTTAATCAAACGTAAAAGAAAGAGTATAAAACCCCATATCAGAACATTTAAATTCACTATTTCAGTTCACTTATTTAATGTAAGTACTAGGTTGCAATTAAATAAAACAAGTGGATAGAATTGTGATCTCTTGCTTACGTCATCAACTCCCTTTTATTTTTGACTTTACTCTTTGACAAGTGTCTCATTACCGGTTAGCCGGATTTAATCTCAATGCTGATGCATGTTTCATGTTGTTTTATGTTACTTTAAAGGGAGTAAACTGTTCCTCCTCATTCCTGATACTTCCTTCTCACGCTGTCTCGCTCTAACTCTCTCTCTCTCGTACTCCCTCGCTTCCGCTTCTTTCACGACCCTTTTCTATCGTTTCACTAGGTTTTTAAGTAATTAAAACATATATAAAAACCTGAGCGTCCTTAATTATTTTTCAGTTTATGTACCGTAAGTTTTTATTTCATGATATTTGTTTTTCTCACAGTTTACGTATCAATAGCATACATTTACCTAGGTTATTATTGTGCACTATGAAACCGTTTACGTTTTATATTAATCTCATCAAGCCTAACTGAAACTTGTAATGATACGGCTGGTGGGTAATTACAAAAGTAGGCCAACTCTTTAGTTTATAATAACTTGATGGAATGTGTACGTAGAATAATTAAAACTCAAAATTGTTTCATAGTTTCCTGGGATAAAAAATTTAATTTTGTTATTAAATAATCTAATTAAAGGTGCGGTTTTTGTACTCTTAATCAATTTTATCGATACGAATAGTTCAATTTTTTAAACTAGAGTATTAAATTTCCTCGTTAATCTTTTTGATAAGTTGAATATTTTGTATATCATAATTGAATTAATTAATTACTTTAAATGCATCGTAGAATTTATTAACAAAACATTTACTTGGGTGACTACAGAACCGTTTTAAACCAATTCTACATAAGGCAAAATTTTACCATTCTGTTTTTATAAATTATAAAAATATTTTTAAGTAATTCGTTATATTATTATCAGTTTTATTTTTCTGTAAAATAATGTCTCTTGATCGATAAAAGTTAGTTCATCACAAAATATTTGTTGTCCTCTGCAACTGAAATTGTAATTTTTTTAACTATGATTTATTTTATTTCTGACTTAATTAAAGCTTGATTTTTATTGAAAAATCCGTGGTTATTTCATCTCATTTCATTAATGCAGATTTATTTTTTTTAACCTTACTCATAAGGAAAATGTTATGAATGTCTCTAGCTGCAGTATTTTTCTCAAAATATTTCTAAAATAACATAAGAAATGTACGCAAACGTATACTGTTTATTCTTTGACGGTACGGCAAACATGTAACGTGGAGAGGGATGCCTGACGGAGGATACCTCCATCTAAATCCTAAATAGTATTATAATTAGCCTACTGACTTATCGGTAGTTATCTTTTTTCTTTTTAGAAATACAAAATTTATTTTAGATCAGCAACTCGTAATTTAATTTTAAATTAGAAATTCAACGATATAGAACAGATAAATATAGTAATAGATCTAGAGGCGTCAATGGAAATTTATAGTTAGTTCTTGCGAAAATATTAGCAGAACTAATATTATTATCAATTTTATTACTGTTCAATTGGGCTCAGAGCTCCTTTTAAATTAAATACCTTACCATAGACTTGAAAAATTCTCCAAAAAATGTACGTGATTAATTGTCTAATCGAATTTATCCGTAAGTAAAATGACTCCGTTTTAATTTTTTATTGTAAAGTCATGAAATGTGTAAAAATTATTTTTCGTTTGACAAAAAATTCTAAAATTGAAGCAATAGGTTCAAACTTAATGAAGAAATATGGATTATAAGGTTTCAGCGATACTTTTTAAAAGAATAACCCAAGAAACCTCGTAAATTCTTAACTTTTGCATTAATATAAGACTCTTGTGTTATATATTTTCGAAATCATTTAAAACTGAACATTATAAACTAATTTATGTACATAATAGTTGTAATTTTGGATACGTAGGGTAAAATAAACGAAAGATTGAAACCATAATAAAAGAAAATTTAGTTCATTTTAAATATAGAAGACCAAAGAAATCTGTGGCTGTAAACTGATCACTACCATTTTTAAAAAATTTTTTTTTATTAGAAACGAGAGTTTATATGTAGGTAATAAATATAAATTAAATAATGGGAAACCTCCTTTATTAATAGTAAACCAGAAACTTCTTTACTAATTAATGATGGGAGACCCATATCCAATGAATGACACTGATTGAATTTTAAATTTGTTTAAAATTCTGTCATGAAATTATTCAGTCATAATTATTTGTTATCTCTTCCTTAAAATATTGTCAACACTGGATATATTTTTTTTTGTTGGTTTAAGGTTCATATTGTCTTTATTTTTATTGAGATAAGCTTCATCTAAAACCTGTAAAACAGGCATACTCATTCTGTATTGAAATTTAAATATTTATGAAAATTTGCGCTTTTTATTTAGATTGCCTAGAGCGAATAAGTATTGCATTTGGTTATAATAAAATTCTGAATAAAAATGCTAATTTTTACAATTTTTATGAGTAGTACTGATTAGTTAACAACTAATAGTGTTTATTATTACTATTTCTATGTTTTTTCCATTTATTTTTTTACAGTTTTCTTTTAAAAATATTTTTTCCGTAGTGATGACTGTTTTGACGATTGAAAATGGCCATACAGCTTTAAATTTTAAGTAAAATTAGTAACTATAATTTATTTTGAAGAATAATAAAATTGGTCAGATTACCTCAACTACCATTTTAGCTCTTTATATTTTTAATAACCATTTTATAATTTTTTTCTCTTGAACTTGTAAATAACTATTTTATTTTATTATCATTACCAGTGATAAAAACCGAAAGTAATATAGATATAAGGTTACAAAATTTATGTAAGTCCATGATTGGTGAAGAGAAATTAAGTTATATAGCTAATTATGAATTTACCGATTCATTAATAAATTTTTAATATACTATAATTCTTTATTTTGTTTTATTTTCACAGTTTTTACAGAAAATAAGTTTACATTCTACATAAAGTCAAACAAATTTATCAATTAAATCAATGATAAAATACAATTTTTTTAAATGTTCTACTAGATATTGTTAGAAGTTCCGAAAAATACCGACAAATATAATAGAACAATTTCTTTTTATAACTTTTTAAATAAACATTTTTTTTTTCAATATAATTTGGATATAGTTATATATAATTTAAATAACTTCGTATTTCATTTATTAAAAAAAAAGTAACTATTTTCTAAAATAGTTAACCATATTTTAATAAGTTTATCATAAAAACAGAAGAAAATTCGTCTCCTGTTAAGTTTAATCTTTCTAACAATTTATCGTCAGGTCTTTACTCCACTTCCATCCTCTTTCCGTTCCTTTTTATCATCATTCATAGCTTATCGTATTTTCACACTTCCTATATTCTAAAACTTATATATTTACTTCCTTCTGGTAAATTAATTTTGTTTCCTTTAATAATATCACAACATATTAGTATTAAAATCTCTGCTTCAGTGTTTATTTATATTTATTATACCTTTAACCTCTTTCGACTACGTACAGCATACTGCTTATCAATATAATGTTTTATTTTAAAAAGAAACTAAAAGAATTATATCTGTTAGAATAAATATCACGATTGCTTAAGATATATGATAAAATAAACGAATTGAATTTAATATGACAAGATAACTATTTATTGAAACAATCTTTCTAATCAATGTAAAATTTAGAAAAATTTCGGCTAATTCTTTATTATAGTTAAATAAAATGAAAAGTTTTTATTTATTTATTTTTTTATATGTACTGATTAAAAGTAGGATTATAAGAATAAAAACTTCTTCCGAAAATTTGGCACCTTCCTCACAAATGTTTGGCTAATTAAAATTACCTAAGATATTTTAATCTCATATTTTAAGAAATTATGGTTATAAATTTGTTAGTTTAGCCAAACCTCAAATATTAAACGTTAATCTTTTTCCTTATTACTCATTCAACTGGCTGATATTATTCAGCACTCATCCGTTTCATTTATTTCAGTCATTGTCTTTCTTTACAACGTGTATCATCTACACAGATGATAAACATTCGCAGCATGATCAGGATATTAAAAGATTGACAATTGAAAATATTTATCTAATTAAAATTTATTGGTTTAGGAACATAAAATAAGAAAATTAATAATATCAATGACACAATAAGAATAACAAACAACTCACAATAATAATCAGAATAATGACAATAGTAAAGAATAATAATAATAAATGTTAATAATAAGCAAATAATAATCATAGTAATCACAACCACAACAGTAATACATAATAACAGTGATTACATACAAAATAAAATTTAAAATAATCGTCAAGATTTATTTACAGATAGTTAAATATTGAAAACCAGAATTCAGTCCCATTGACAAAAAACATTAGCACCGCTAATCTTAACATATTTAAAGGCAGGTTTTGTATTAACAACAATAGTACAATAGACAAAACAAGTATAAAGTTACTTAACTGCAAATAGCTTTGCTGTTCATAAGTAAAATTACTCTAACAGTTTATGAATGTAATTTAGTGCATTACCTTTTTGGTAAATTATTATCAAAATAATTATAATTATTTATAATGTAATAGTATTTCACAGAACCGCTTCTTGTTTTCATTTACTAATACTTGTGACGTCAACTTAATCGCGTCGAACTTAAACGCACTATAAATTTGCTCCTTCACTGACCTCTTTGCAGAATACTCTCGCTTTAAACTCACACAATAACTTCTTTCAGAATTCACATCTTACAAAACTGATTTCAACTCGTCTTGCCTGGAATATTTATACTACTATCGTCTTGATCTGCATGACCAGACCTCCTAAGCGTGAGAACGATCGTCCGAGCATTTTCAATTTCCCATACATTTCTACTCTGGGCTCGGTAACTCTTCTCACGGAACAACATCTGTTTAGATCTGTCAGTGGGCAGTATTACTAACACAATTGTTAAACGGACCTGTTAGCATTACTAATAAAGTTCTTATTAGCCAGTATTTGAATCCTCCCATTATTACATTTTCTACTACTTTCTTCTTAATTGGCAGAAATCCTTTATCAGATTTTTCATACCAGTCTTGTTACAATATCTATCAGTAACCAAATTAATAAACCTAGAAAATGGAAATTTGTAACGTATGAAATTGCAATGCCTTATCGGGATTCGAATCTGGGACCTCCGGATGAAAGGCCCAATTATTTCTTGCCACAGAGATAAGAAAATTTACCTTAAGACAGTTAATATTGGTATTTAAAGAAATAATTGCAGCGTATGGTTACTAAAAATAACATAAATATCGTACTCTGAGAATTTTACAAATTTAATTGTTTTGTTAACATATTTTAACACAGTAAATGGATTTAGTGTAATAGAATGTAATGTAATAGAAGTCTATAATAAATTAATGATTCAAAATAAATATGAAAGTTGATTTTTTTTGTTTTATTAAATTACATTTGTAAACAGATGTTCATTGTTTGATTATATGACCAATTTTAAAAATAACTTTTTGTTTCGCCTGTGTGTTTATTGCGTTTTGTTTCACTGCTGACCATGATAATACATATTATTCCACTATTGGTAAAAGTAATTAACTTAAAATATTTTATATGAATGGTTAAAGATGTTATAGTTAATATCAATATGATTGATTGAAGTAAGTGAAAAATAAAGATGTATTTCCATTCTTTTCTTTTTTAAAAGAAGTTCTCCTTTTTTAAATTCTTTCCGATTGATTGAAGTTGATAATGGAATAACAGTACCTTACATGACACAGATACGAGTCATTGTGTCATCTTCCGATGTTATTCATTCATGAACTATCCCGTCAATAGGAGTAAAAATAGATGAAGTACCTGAACGATTAAATCAGATTAGAATGTATGTAAATAAACCAGGGCTATTCTTCGGACAATGTTCAGAGATCTGCGGAATAAATCACAGATTTATACCAATCGCAATAGAAAGAATTAACATAAAATCTTTTATTAAATGAATAAATAACAATTAAAGCATTAAATGACTGAAATGAAAGTAATGGTCTCTTAAACCAATAAATAGTAAACATCGAATACTCTTAATGAAAGAAGCTAGTTTAAATAAAACATTTAATTGTCAAATAAAAAATACACAAAATGTGCATCTTGATCCCACAAATATCACCTATAATATGAAACACATTACTAATAATTACATCCATAATAATTATATTAACCATAGTAAATATATACTATATAACGGAAATGAGAATAAAAATAAAAAAAATAATAAAAAATAAAAAACTATTAAATTGAAAATTATAACAAGATTATTTTCAACTTTTGACCCTACAACAAATACAATACAAATAAATTGAACCATCATAGCTACACCAATAATCATGATACCAAAATGATTTTGAATTAAAAAATCACGATGAAATAAATTAATAAAATTAATAGAAAAAAAGTTCAAGAGAATTCAGAACAAGGTCTGGCGGGAATGCCCCGACGATACTCTGATTATCCAGATACCTACATAACATGAAATATAATTTCATCAACAGGATAAATAATCTCAGTAATTAGAATTACAACGTTTATATTCATTTTGTGAGAAACAATGTCATTTAAACGAGTTTTAGTATTTAAAAATAATAGATCATCGTCAATAGAATGAATCTCAATTTCACCACCCCCAGAACACTCATTTAATGAACTATCAATAATCTCGGGATTCTAAGAGTGGCAGAAAATTACCGTGAACTTAAAATTCATTCATAAATTATATGGATTTCCATAGAAATTCATATAAAAAAAGTTTTCTTTTTTAAAAACATTTTTATTTTTAAGTTAATTTTATGTTAATTTTTTTTAAATATTTAACAAAAGATATTTTTATTTCAGTAAACTCTACATTTTAATTTTTTTATAAAATATTGGATGGTAAACAATACCATTGAATGGTCTAGAGTTTACTGTTCCATTGACAAATTCCTAGAGTTTTGGTTAAAAATTGACTCTACACAATAAGTTACTAGGCAAACTAATAGAAATTGGTTATTTAATCACTTCACATTCAATAAATATTTCATATTCTGGTTAAACGTTAGCATAATCTACAAAATGAATTTTTTTAATTTCAAAATTTTCAAATCCGTACAATTTAGTAAGAAAATTATTATTATTTTTTTTTTTTTTTAGGACCTTCCTATGATCTTTTTATTTGTAGTACAAGAGATTTAACATTATTTTCATCATATTGATCAAGAAGAAACCTGTAAAATTTATTTAAGGATGTGATTCTCATTTTTTGACAACTTTTCCGTTGGTAATTCATTGTTTAATCACATTTTTACAAATATTTTCAGGCTTACTTTAAGAAGAGGATTTAATAATGAGAAGTCGTGAATTCCTAAAAATGAGAAAACTTCTTAACCCTTTGGTTAAGAAAGAATGTTTGAAAATTATACTAGCATGTGAATAGGAGTAATAGGATAATCATAAGTTTTATAACTTCTTCAGGAAGAATAAAAACTAACATATAATATTGATATTGAAGATTAATTTAATAAATATTTATTTTTATAAAATTTAGTTAATAAAAATCTAATCCTCTGGATACTGGGTGGATTTAAATATAGAGAATTAACAAGACCTTTTTGTATTTATTTCGGATTAAACAATTATACAATTTCAGCAGAAAACTCCTATGAAACTATGGATCAAATCATTTACAGAACTTAAATAATCGAACTTGATAATAATTGATTAAGCCAGTTTCTAATCTACTAGGTAAATATAAAATAAGTTCGCAGTATTAAGGGCAAAAGGGTAAATTGAAAATTTAAATGCTAACCTGTACTAGAATATGAAATTATATGTTAGTAAATTAGTGTTCTAAAGTTGAGATACTAGAGCTTCTTTATTATTTTTTTTATAATGAACTTCTTTTTGTAGAAATGATCAACTAGAGTTTACTATCTCTCAGTTCTCATTTTATGTTGAAATAAATTAACTAATAAAATGATTTAATAGTTTTTTGTTGGATCGTAACTCTCATTATATATGTTACTTTATACCTTCATCTGCATATAAATTAAATACAAAATAGATGCAATAGAACTTTCTTTATTACGGTTTTTTTTTTCTACAACATCGTATTAACGAAATTTATTTATTTTTAAGAAATCTATTTGGAATAGTTAAAATTTTTAATTATAACGATGTTTTTATATTTTTTTTTTATAAACAAATAAGATTTTTATTAAATTTATTTATTAAAGTAAGGTAGTCGTAATATCTAACTAAATACCGTTGAAAATTCAATTCTGGTTGAAGTTTTTACTTAAAGTGAACCTTTTAGAAAACGGGTTGCATTTATGAATTATGCATAACCTTTAGTACGTCAAATTCATTCCCTATAAAATTTGAAAGAAAATAAGTGAAGCATACATAATGAGTGTAATGACAAAATGGCTTTAAATTTTAAAGTGTTTTTATTATATAAAAAAAAAAAAAAAAGTTATACTATTAATTTTATACCAGAGAGTAGTAGAGTGTAAGGCATATGTAATGTATGAATATTCTATACCCCCTCCGCTCGCGCATTTTTTTCTCTCGCGCGAGATTTTTGTCTTTCTCTGTGTGCGCGCGCGCGCACACACAGAGAGAGACAAAAAACGTATCGTATTTTATGTTATTTTTGTTATCTTTTCTTTTACTTTAAACTTTTTATTAAATAAAAATAGTAATTTCTGTTGAAGAAAATTTTTTTGTGTTTAAATTTATTTGTAAATAACTAGTTCTTAATTTACAATAATTTACAAGTTATCATCAACATAATGAAGTGAAAAAAATTTATTTCGTTTTTGAAATGAATTTATGCTTCATGTTAATCAAGGCTATACCACGTCTCTTCTAATTATACATTAAGAAATTTTGTTTGAGTGTAATCAGAACTGGACATTTTAAACACACATACACAAAACAAATAAACATATATTACATATACACTGTTTATTTTTTTAAATTATTGAATGTAGAAATCATTGAGAGTCACTCTCGAATTTTTTTTATATTTTAAATTTAAAGATTTAACTTAAAAAGTTGATTAAATTGGATGCACAAGGTAATTAGAATTAGATCTATTGACTAGTCTCACCAAAAATTCGTAGTTAATCAAATTTTAATAGTTTTATAATGCTTGAATAATAAACATGATGCTTTTTTTTGATGAAATAATTTAATTAAAACTTAGTATTAATCGCGTATTAAAATATTAGTATTAAAAATATCACGTATTAAAATTATATATGAGTAGTAGAGTCCCTTGTCGGAGTAAAATTCCAAATAAAAATAATTGTAATTTTTGAAAAAAAGGGTATTTAAAAAACAACTCTCTTCATTGAATACGTTAAAAAAAAATATATTTATATATAAAAGTTTCATAATATCAACAGATTTATTACTTGATGTGAAATGAGCAAAATATACCTCTGGTATCATTTATTGATCTGTTTTATTAATATTGACCTCTTTTCAAAATTTCAAAAAGTTACAAAAAGTTTTATTGTAGAAAAGTTGCTTCTCTTTAATTTTTATTTATATTTTGTCGAAAAACAAAAAAAATAAAAGAGTCTTAGTTAAAAAAGCTGATTTTGACATTGTTATATATGAATAAATAAATTTATCATGACTCAAAAGAGTGAAAAGTGGCGTAAACAATCTTAAAGTTAGATTTCATTTTAAATTTTATTTGAAAAATTTATATTTGCTAAAAAACTTAAGAGTATGCAATTTTATCTGTTTCAAAACATAGCTATATTAGAAATTTCTACTTAAAACTTTACAGTGTTTGTATAATTCTGAATAAATGTCTAAAAGATTAAATCTGAAAACGTGAAACAATCTAAAAAAAAAAAAAAGGATATTTCGAATTCCACTATACACAGTTAAGAAATGATAAGTTTTTAAAGTCAGAGTTCAGGAATCATTAGTTACCACTTTTTTTTTTCACAATTTAATAGAGGTCAGATGTTTTTACAGGTAATGGCTTAAGTATTTCTAAAGATTTATGTTCAATGTATGGTAAAACTTCTCTTATCACAAAAACCCGAAACCAATGGAACGAACGTTCTCTCTCCCCGATCGTGAGACTTCTCCAGCTGACTTGATTTAATTTTAAAAAAAATCATTCGAAATGTTACATATAAAATAAAAAGTTACAGTAAACTTGAGATTAATTACTTATAGTGAGATAATAAAACTTATTACAGGGTTTTTTACTCATAATTTTTTCTATCTTTATTAAAATATTCGTTTCAAAGTATAAATATTTTTAAAGATCTGCCTTAAACCTTGTTTTTGAAAATTTTACCGAAGTGTTTTATATGTAACTGACATTCATAAAATTAGCTATTTATCGATGTTCATAGTCGGTTGTTTGTATCTATAATGTCTTTTGTGCGTGCAACATCTGTTTTTCAGAATGCTATCTATTATAATTATCATTCTTTTTAATACTGTTTATAAAAGGATATGTTTTGTCTAGTTCTGTGACCTACTATTTTACTTGTCATAATTCTACTAAGTTCTTTTAGCCACTGTGTCTCATACCTTTATCCTGTAATAAAATTATTTTAGAAGAAAATATTGACACATTTTGAAATATAAAAGATATTTCCGACCGAAGTTTGGACAGGTATATCAAACTTTATAAATAAATGTCTTGAAAAATACATGTTTTGTAACAATATTCCCTATTCACATTTATCTTACAAAAAAAAGAAGGAAAAATCCCTTAAACTATACCCTAATAATTTAGTTCTTTTTAGAAAATATATAAACTAAAAGTCAGTTAAATTTATTTTAAGATATTTTTCATATTTGAAGTTTATTATAAAATAATTTTCATATGAATAGATATATCGATTTAAATTTATTAACTATTTTTATTTCATTTTATTTAAGAATCAGTTATATCCAATAAACAACTATGAAATTTATTTTCAGCCCGTTCTTCTAAACCACGAAAACAACTTTTTTTTTTCATGGTTATTGCCCAATAAAATAGTTCTACAATAAAAAAATAAAAGTAATACAATCTACATCTGTACATTTAAATTCCAAACGACATAAGGTTTTTTTCTTTCAGTTATAAAAATGAACAATTCAATTCTAATTCTTCTCTATTCTAATAAATAAAAACTGGATTCATGATAAAATTGGTTGTCATTTGAATTCGGTACTTGGAATGTGGTTAACATGGTTATGATTACAAACACAAATGAAAAGAACTCATTGATTGAGTGGACTGTATAAATTTTAATGAATGAACATTTGATTTGCACTTGTATACTGTTAGTCATGGAGTCATCCGAACCACACAAAATTAAAATTAAAATTAGATACATTGCTATTTTCTTATACATATATTGTTTTTTTTTTTTTAAAACCAACTGAATTACACAACTTTTACACTTTATATGATTAAGATGAAAGCGATTAATTTCCTTTTTACAAAATAATGTGGAGGAAATGATATACAGTGCCTACTAGACATTATAATGATTTCACTCACACAAATATATCAAAAAATAGCTAACCGCTACTCAGGATTTGCACGCATCACATTGTCCAGAATGAATATGCTCGTTGAATTAAATTGTTTTAGGACTGATTATACAGTAATTCTTTAAAAAAAAATCTTTAAATTAAATTATGAAAGTTTATCTAAGTTTAAAAAATAATTGAAATATTAAATTTGTTTTACAGATCTTTTGACCGTAGAATGTGATTGAATGTATAGGAGGAGTAAGCAGGGGGGTAGTTTCATTCGGTTATTAAATTAATTTCCACGATCAAGTATAAACCACGCTAAACTATTTCATAAAGTTTATAATAATTTTAGATTACACTCAAAAGGAAATTATTCGTAATTTAATAATTATTATAGAAAATATTATTAATTTAATAATAAAAAAAATGATGCCAGTATTACACTGTACTAAATTATTATTTTTATTAAGTTTTAAAATCAGTCTATTAATTTATACCGATAAAAAAAAGGTAGAGAATATTTGTCAGAGATTATCAAATTCATTTTGAAGTTATTTAAAATATAGGATCATTAAATTATACCTCTGAACATATATCATAATAATAAAATTATTATTATTATAATAGTAAATATATAATAGTAAAAAATGATAACCTGTTTCTAATATTTGTTTTTCAAAAATTAATCAGTCTTGACTGTGGAAACGTAATGAAATTATTATCATAGAAATGTTAGGAGCATTGTTTGAACCACGCTTCAGTTGCTTTTTCCTAATAATTTGCAAAAACAGTTTTTTATACGTTATTACTAATTTATTATCACAGTTTATTACAATATAAATTTGCCACTTGTTCATTTATTTATTCTTTTAGTTTCATAGATTTAAATAATAATTGAAGTCATACCGCTAGCTATTATCTTCAGGTTAATTTCTTATTAGAAATTTACTTATGAATTTTTTTTATTTATTTTTATTATAAATCAAATTTTACAAGAAAATACATCTATTAAAAAGGAGAAGGTTTCATAATAATTTCCAAGCAACTTTTGGTTGATGCATTTAATTGATGATAAATGGGTATTAAAAGTTAATTAAACAGGAAGTGCAAATTAGCAAAAGAAGAGTGGATTAAAGAAAAGTGCTCAGAAGTAGAAAGAGAAATGATCATT
>JAAAKQ030075108.1:0-15278 GCA_010016005.3 Zanna intricata | reverse complement strand
AGAGGTGTTTTAGTGGGTGAGAGCCTCACACTACCATCTGTGCGGGCAGATGGCGGCTGGTAGAGCTTTCTCCTCCTACGCAAAACAAAAAAAAGGCTTCTCACTACATTGAAAAGTGGCACATGCCACATACCACCCGCTATCCCTATGATTTGGAGAGAAGCAAAAAATCGCTCCTCCGACTGTTATTACTGCTTGACAAACATTAAAGAGATTACGTCAAAATCAAAACATACAATGATGTTGTACTCTAACTTGAAGTCTGCATTGAGACCAGTTCCACATTGCAAAGAATTGCCCATACCTCCAGAACATGTAACATTAGATGAAGAGAATTTAGAGTCTGATGGAAGTAAGGAAGAAAAAGAAAATTCTGATGATACAACTATTGAACAAAGCAGTTCATCTGAGCCTCATTTACTGACTCAAGAAAATATTAACGATCTCATACGAGATTTAAAGTTATCAAAAAAAAAAACAGTTTGAAATGCTTTATTCCCGGTTAAAAGGATGAAATCCTCTTCAAAAGAATACAAAGATATATACGTATCGTAATCATCATTCTGAATTTAAAAACTTTTTTCTGAAGAAAATTGCTTAGTGTTTTGTAATGACATTTCTTCTCTTACGGAGACACTTTTTAATGAACATAACCCAAGACAATGGCGCTTGTTCATAGATTCCTCTAAAGTTAGTTCAAAACCTGTGCTTCTGCAAAATTGTAATAAATTCACATGAGTACTTGTGGCACCCTCTGCTAGTATGAAAGAAACATATGAGAACTTCAAATTTATATTGAAAAAGCTTCAATATGCAGTGTATGAATGCAATATCTGTGGTAATTTGAAGGTAATTGCACTTATTCTTGATCTGCAGCTAGGTATAAAAAAGTACTGCTGTTCTTTGTGTGAATGGGATGGTAGGGATAGAAAAAAAACATTTCATTAGAAAAGAATGGCCTAAACGCGAATCATTCATTCCTGAACAGAAAAATCTGAAAAACGACCCATTGTGTAATCCTAAAAATGTGTATCTGCCTTCGCAACATATCAAACTAGGATTAATGAGAAATTTCGTCAAGGCCATAGACAATACTCCTGGTATCATGTACTTAAAACAGAAGTTTTCTAAAATTAGCGATGCAAAAATTAAAGAAGGAATATTCGTGGGTCCAAAAATACACGATCACTAATGCATGATGAAAAGTTTGAGAAACTATTGAATCCACTGGAGAAAGTAGATTAGCAAGCATCTACAAATGTTATTCAAGGATTTTTTTGGAAAATCGAGAAGAGGAAAATTACCATGATATTGTCAACCATCTTATAAAAAATTGGGTTTTAATATGTTCTTAAAAGTACACTTCCTGCACTCGCACCTAGATTTCTTAAAAAAAAAAAATCTTGGCGCAGTGAGCGATGAGCACGGGGAACAGTTTCATCAAGAAATTTCAGTTTTCAAATTTTAATTTTCTATGCAAAAGAGGTACCAAGATAAATGGAATCCTAACATGCTAGATGATTATTGTTGGACCATCAATAGAGATGCTCCACAAGCAAAATATAGCAGAAAATCGTCATTTCTTACTTTATAGGATGTTTGAATTTTGTGTAGATAAGAATGCAGAAAGTATTAAAATGTTTGAAATTTTAATACCTGTCTCGGAAACATTGCGTTATGAGGAAAAACCGATATCATATTTGAATTCAGGAGAAAAATACGATTAGAATCACACAATTTACCTCCTGAGACAAAAAAAATACTGTTTTGTTCATCATTATTATTATTATTTTTTTATTATTGTAAATAATTTAAAATAAGAGACTTTGTAATTAACATTAAAGAAAATAATGTTTCAGATGATATCACTCAATATAACGAAGCTTTTATAAGATTTTTATCTTCTGAAGAAATATTTTTACAATAATTTCATAAATATTAAAATTTTTTATAACAAATACATCTAACAGTTTTTGATTTAAAAAAAGTACTGCTATTATTTTTCAAATTTTTTTTTCTACTTACATCAAATTTTTATTAAAACAACATGAAGTTATAAAATTTTCGGTTCAACTCCTTATTATATTTTATTACCTTTATTTTTGGAGTAATTAAATAAAGCCTATCTTCATGATAGCGTCTAAGCCTTTAATTTGGAGGTCCCGGGTACGTATCCTAATCAAGTATGACATTTCTCCATGCGCTACAAAATTTCTCTTCCATATTCCCATGCACAAAAAAAAGTTTATTATTATTATTTTTTTATTTCAATAAATATTATTATTGAAACTGAGAATATTAAAGGAAACTAATTAAATATTTTTAAGTAAACTTGTAATGTTTAATTATTTTTGAGTTTTACTGTAATTTTTTTAGCAGTGATATAAAGAATGTTAAGTAAGTTGGATTCCAAACTATGGGAAATGATTCAATAACATCTTCCACGAAAATAAATTGGGGAGGACAAAATACTTGAAAGATATTTTGAGCTATAACTGGTTAGTTTTGAAGTCTATTTTTTACTAATGTGATGTTATTTTGTAAACAAGAATGTTTAACTATTTTGATAAACCAAAATTTGAAAAAATTATTCAGTTATTGAGATATTAAGGTTTAAATTGTGACTGCCTGCCATTTTAAAATTCGCCAAAGAAAAATTTACAAATTATTTTTCTATATAATATATTCTTTTTTTTTTAACCTCCAAAACTACCATTAGGTATACCTTCAGAGGATGAGATGAATGATTTGTAGCGTGTGTGAAAATGCCATGCCTGAGCGGGATTCGAACCCGGTACCTCCGGATGAAAGGCCGAGACTGTTTATATATATGTACACAAACATACACACGCGCGCGCGCGCACGCACACACAATTTTGTTGAAATATTAAAATATTTTCTCAACATACGAAATTTTATTGAGAAAATACAAAATGGTGGACAGGCGGAAAACAAAGCGAGAAAGGATATTTGTTCATATAATCTTTTTCGTTTATTTTTGGGTATTAAACCATTTCCCAAAGTTTGGAACGTCAAGTTTGTCCACTCAGTGGATGTCATTAGATGCACAGAGAGTAGAAAACTATTTGTTTTCAATTAATTATTCTTTATTTTTTAACTAAGCCAAATGTAAATTAAATGTATTTCTTCTTTAAAACAATGATAAACATATGCAAAACATTTTTATTACGCTAATTTAAACAATACAAACTATAAGTTTTACATTTCAAATGTAAAATATGTATAACTGTATTGTTATTCATATATATATATATATATTTTTTATTTAGTATTACGAAGTAAGTTACTCACTTTACATATGCAGTTACACGTTATGAATAATCTACATTTATTATAGACACGGTGTCTAAAAATTTACTTTGTTTGTCCGAGCAATATTTCATGGAAATATTTGCCAAGATGGGATTTGAAAATCCCATAGCTGTTATTTTTATAATGCACTTAGAGGTATAATCTTCATGTAATATAATTTAAATAACAGGATTTTTTTTAGAAAAATAATAATATATTTATATTATTGTTTTTAGTTATTTTATTAATAGTTGTACAGACTTCATTATTAAATTTAAATATTTAATTAATTTTTATTACATATATCGTTGAATTTTACGTATTTATTTTTCTAGGTATTCCAATCAATTTTTATCAGTTGTTAAAAGAAATTATCTACAAATATGCACACACTGTAATCTAAATGTTGTGCTGTAATGCCACGAGTGGTAATTTATTTTTTATTTTTTTATTTTATTTATTTATTGAGTTGTATTACACTTGTTTTATTGCATTAAAGTTGTATAATAATAATAATAATAATAGAATGGATTTAATAATACTTAATAAACCAAAAAACATATATTTTTCGTAATTTCTTTCTTTGTGTTTTAATCTACTATCTGTTTCTATTGTGTGTTTGTTCTGCACTAATCTTTTAATTTTAACATATTTGTTACAGGTAATCAGAATTTATTCCTCTCAAAGAAATAATACTGGTTATACAGTTACCAGTTTCTGCATAAATGAAGGCGAAGCTATTGCTTTCCCAAGACTAAATGTAAATCATATTTCGGTAAGCTTGGGCGTGATGATATGCGATAATATATCAGCTCAATGAAGACAACAGAAAACTACTCCCACTCATCATTCCTGATTTTTTTTTTTTATGTACTCCTTACATGGAATACTTATTCTTAAGAATGGCCAATTATTTTGGTTTTATATGTCGAATCCACCAACAAAACATTATGGTTATTGAAATCAATTAGTATTGCCAGCTTATGAAATAAATTATTCCAAACAAATTAAGGTATAAGTTTAATTTTTTATTAGCTTTAAACATGCTAAATTATTTTATTGACAATTTGATTTTCTTGATTTTTTCATTTATTTTTTTTTAATTTCGATTTTTCGTTTAATATCTAATTAAAATTTGTCGCATTTTGAAATGCGATATTGTATTCGTTTTGTTTTAATATAATATTAAATGTATCATTTATCAGTAAATTTGTACTACTTAGTAACTCTTTTGTTTCTTTTTTTATTTTGTAATTTCATCTCAAAGAACAATATCATCAGTAAATCTTAATATCTAAATCTCTTCTCCTTGAATTGTTACTCCAACTCCCATACTTTTTTTTTACCAGGTTTTTATTGATTTATAAGTTGAAAAGCAATTAAATAGATTTTATTCCATTCTTTATTGAAGGTTCCCTTTTTGTACTTTTCAAGCTAATAACTAAAATCTTTTTTTTATGGATTGCAAATAACTTCTTTTTTTTTCTTATAATATATATATATATATTAAAACTTCGTTATCCTCTTAAAAGATTTAAATAGCCATTCAAAGGCTTTGTTTATTTTCAGTCCTGACTCCCGTAGGGGAAGATACCCTTCGCCACCCCCTCTTTTCCTAATCCTTAAGGGCTTTACCGGAGGTCATCTTCGAAACTTTGGCTTTTCACATATTCCAGTTCGCCTCGGCCGGAATGCCACCGATGCGAATACCACGAGTGACATTCTCATCGGTGTACTACTACTCCTTAAGCAAAGGAATTGAACTACCTACCTGTAGAAGGTAAAAGTGCATTCAACACATAACACGAAACATAAAAATATTTCACGTAACAATAAAAATACAGTAACACTGAAGAACAAAAAGAAAACTAATAAAACAAAACATCTCGACGAAAACATAATGCATGAGAAATCCAAGCAGGACTTGGATCTCCTCAGCTATCCTTTCCTTTGCTAAGTGCAATATAAAACTCTCCACTGTCGTCCATTCGGCCTGACTCCTCCAGTTTATACGGAGATCCAACGCCGACCCGATAAGATCAAACCGACAGATGGTCTCCGTGCGCATTAATTCGTACTTCGAGCACTCATAAAATCATGGGGAAGTGCCATCCAATGAAACACATGCCAGAATCTACCAGGCCTAATTTCTGCAATCTGTCACAAAAATCACTATAGCTGGAAAGAAATTGCGTCACTTATTTATTAGGGTGTACCCAAGAGGTGTCCCGCAAACCAACAACATTTGGAAAAAGGTCATGCGTGTAACGCCCATCCTCTGTTTCATCTAATCTGGCCTGCCATAAGGCATCGTCATATTGTTGAAGTTTTTCGAACTTTATCCGAAGTCAACTCGTCCGACTTCTTAACAACATACCGCTGCTGCTTTTCCGATGCAATTAAGTCTATCGGTTTCACGATTGCAGTCACCAAGACTGCCTCTCAGTCAAAGATAAAACTACAAGATAAGATTGTCTTTCTTTTATCAGTATTCTTTCTGATCCCAGACTGTCTTTTCTATAACGCCGTTCACCTAAAATCTTAACTATCTGTAACTTATCCTAATTAATTCATTGCTTAGTTAATTAATTCTTCTAGTCTAAAATTAATTAAGTTAGTTAACTAAGAACTAGTTATTAGTTAAAAAAAAGTTTTCTGTGGTTTTAATCAGTATGTAATCAATTCGAGAAGAGGTTTTATTTAACCATTATTTTTTGCGCAAAGCTTAGATAGTTCTAGAATGGTATACAATAAATTTAGTAAATTCCTTTTATTATATGACAAATGAACGTCTTTAAACACTGCCCGATGCATTGCCAAACTTATGAAGATAATCGTAGGTTTTGTTAATGCATATAAATTATAGGATAACATATAATAATAATTATATATAAAAGATTTTTAAGTTAATTTGATTGTTAATGTGTGATGTCTTTGATTAATGTATGTTTTTTGTTAATTTTATTTTTTTGTTCTTTGTTAATGTATGATTGTCTTTGATTAAAAGTTTACTTAAAAGCTTTCTTGGTAATTTAAAAAAATATATTTAATAATAATTTCAATAAATCTTGCTTTAGTGTTTTAATTATTACAAACATTTTCAGTTAATTTCCTTCCAGTATTTATATTCAAGTCATATCCCAGTCTTATGTATAAAATACACAAAACAATATTCATTTAAATTAACATATTTTGCTTGTTGGAAGGTAATTAAGGAAAGTATAATTACTAATTACTGTACAATTTTTTTTCTCGGATTTAATTTAAAAATTCTTACTTTAATTTTACAATTTTTTTAGTCACTTTATCAAGTAATAAATACTGGTTGTTTATTATTTTTTGTTGTTCTTGACTTCCATGGCTAAGTAGTAGCGTTTCTACCTTATATCTGGAAGGTTCTATGTTCAAATTCCGGTGTAACACTATAAATATTTACCTATCATTAAGCGACGGAAATTGGGCGTAACTCTCTTGTTGTTTACAGGACAAATAAATAAAACAACTTATAATTACAGATGAACAAAAGTTTGATATTATGTATTAGCATTTGGAGCTAGATGTATTTGTCAGAAACTACCAGTTAAATTAATTTACAAAAAAAAAAATATATAAATAAATAATTTTCCTTGTGAACAGACAAATTTTAGTATTATTTTTGTTTAAAAAAAACTTCCAGTTAAAAACCACACATCCAGTATAATCTCACTAGCGAAAAAATAAAACTTGAGTTGCAGTTCTTACTAAATAAAAGCTAGATTAAAAAAAGTCTACCTTGTTTTAAGTCGTTTTAATAAGAAATTCGCCGGCCTCCGTAGCCCAGTGGTAGCGTCTCGGCTTTTCATTATAAAAGCCGAACCCATTATTAAATCCCATTATAAAAATATAATGGATTTCCATTATAGAATCCCTCGAACCCGGGACCTCCGAGTCCCGGGTTCGAATCCCGGTCAGGCATGGCATTTTTCACACACTCTACAATTCGTTCATCTCATCCTCTGAAGATATAACTAACAGTGGTTCCGGAGGTTAAACAAAAAATAAAAAAATAATAAATTATTGAAACAACAGCCAATGCTTGTTTATAATTTCAGGAAAACTTTCTTTTTACAAATATTGATTGGATATTCAATTTCCAACTCCAAAAAAAAAAAAATTACTAAAAAGTAGTTAAAATATAGACTTATATTTCCAGCCTCAACAAACTTCAAAAATATTATAGCATTTCAGTAAAAATGATATTAAATTAAAATTATTAATAAAAAAATAGAAATATTAATTATGCAATATTGTAATAAATAAAAACATTTCTTTAATTTGGTTACTTGGCAAGTAAAATAATTCATAACATTTTCATCACTGAGTAGTGACAATACCTTCTGCACAAATAAGCTACCCTCGTAAATAAAACGCTAAATTAACATTTCTTTTTTCACTAATTTCACACTTCTTTTTAGCAATCATCCCCCAAAATTTTTAATTAACATCTTTAAATTTCTTTTATTCTATTGTTTAGAATAATAAAAAAATTTCATATAGCATCACCGTCACGGCATCTCCCTTCCGTCTAGCCAAGGGAGACCCAGGTGGCTAGACCAGTGTTCAATCTATGAACAATCTATGTTCATTAAATCCATGCTTGTGAGAATGATAATAATAAATAAACATTAAAAACTGTTCAATCTGTATAAAGAAAAAATCAGTCTATAAGTAACTTCTTCAGAGCAACAGCTTAATTAGTACAGGATCCGAAACTTTTAGTGATCTGAAGAACGCGGGTTTTAAAATAATCGGTCTCTATCTTATAATTACAGCTAGTTACCCGTTATTTACCGGACCTTCTTACGGATAATAATGTATTTTGCCTAGTTCTAACGTTACCTAGCGAAAACCACTAGAAAGTTACTCAACATCGTTTCTCGCTTTTTAATTTTATAAATTTTAGCCAAATAACCGGAGGCAGATGCTACCAGTCGTGTCACATGTACAGTGTCAGTGGCGTGGCTAGGTTGGTGAGCCACCACGCCGAACATCATTGCACCTATTAAAAAATCAAAACTAAACATTTTTAAATATTAATTTGAAGAGTGAAAGCTCATCTAGTAAATATCTCGTTTAATATAGTCGGAATGGGGAAAAAGTTTCAAACATTTTTACCTGTCTTCCCCCCTTTGAAGATCGAATTTTGGAAAATCTAAAAATTAGTTTTTATATATTCATATGCATAAACACACCAAACATCAAATTTATATCTTCATTTTTTACCGAGATTAAAAAGATAGTAAACTTAAATGATATTGCATTTTAATCTTTAAAAACCTGGAATTTCAAAAAAATTCTTTCTTAGTGTGCACATACACCGTAAGAAGAAAGTGTATAAAAATTTTCATCAATTTATCTTCAGTAGTTTTTCCTGGATGTTATGAATCATTCAAGATATGTTGTTGTATGTATAATTATAAGACTGTATCCCTGTAGCGGCTTCTCCCGCGCTATATTGTTATTTTCGTTTCACGTCGCCGTCAGACGATATTTAACCGGTCATTGCTCGCTTCGCTCGTCCTTCACGTCTACCCCAAGGGCTTTTCCCTTGGACCACGCTATGTTCATTAAACTTATGCTTGTGAGAATAATAATGACAAATAGAAATTAAAGCCTGATTTATAAAAAATATCAGTGTATTGTAATTTCTTCAGAGCAACAGCTTGGTCAATAGAGGACTCGAAACTTTGAGTGAGCTAAGAATGTAGATTTCAAAACAGTCACGCTCCCATATTAAAAATATCAGTTATAACTAGTTACCCACACGAAGCTCAACGAAAAATGTATTTTTCCCGATTCTTAGCGTTACCGACAAACACTACAAGGAGTTGGCCGCACCTCGTTTTTCATTAAAAAAAAAAAAAATACTTTAATTACTTTTATTTTAAGTCTTTTAGTCAAGTAACCAGAGGTAGGTGAATCCAGTAGTATTGCTCATACTGTAACAATGTCTGTGTTGTTTGAGCTGCCGCGCCGTATACCGTCGCATCCCTTAAAATATAGAAATTTTTAAAAAATCCGAAAAATGTTTTTAAATATTTATCTGTCCCAATCTACAATATTTCAAGCCCCAATCTAGTGTACATTTTGTTTAGTATAGTTGGAAATGGGAAAAATTTACAATCATTGTTCAAATTTTTTTTTACTTTTCTTCATTCCTTTGAAGGTCAAATTTAAAAAATTCAAGAAGTTGGTTTTTAGATATTCCAAGAAAATTACATTTACCAAAAATCAAGTTGATATCTTTATTCTTTACCTAGAAAGTAAAAAAAAGCCGGGTTTCAAAAAAAAATTCAGAATCTAATTTTAACCCTTTAAACTCTGAATTTGAGGAAATGTAAAAATTATTTGTAAATATTCACATGAAGATTACACAACCAAAAATCAAGTTTGTATCTCGAAACTTAAAAAAACAAAAAAACTTATTTGTGCACTTACATCTTAACAAACAGGTATGTACAAATTTTCAGCAGTTTATTGTCAGTAATTTTTGCTGGGCGTTGATGAATTAGTCAGTCAGTCAGGACAAGTTATTTTTTAGGTAAAAGTTTCTATTGTTGGAGATGTTTTTGTTTTAAGAAAAGTTCTATAATGTTTTAAACAACCACTGAAACTACATATAAAATTTATTTATTTCCTAACGTGTATGTTGCAATATTTTAAACCAGTAAACTATAACCCACCGGGTTGGTCTAATGGTTAACGCGACATAACAAATCAGCTGATTTCGAAGTCGAGAGTTCTAACATTCAAATCCTAGTAAAGATAAAAATTTTTATACGGATTTGAATACTAGATCGTGGATACCGGTGTTCTTTAGTAGTTGGGTTTCAATTAACCACACTTCTCAGGAGTGGTCGACCTGAGATTGTACAAGATTATACATACACTTCATTCACATACATCATCCTCTGAAGTAATACCTTAACGATAGTTCCGGAGGCTAAAAAAAAAAAAAAATTTAAATGATAAATATACATCTAGATAAACGGTAATATAAATGATTAACAATAATACAAATAAATTACGTGTAATAGTCCATATTGTAACATACGTTAACTAAATATTTTATTAAAAAATGTAGTATTTTTGTTTCTTTCATTGAGCTGATTGTTACATAAATTGTTTTCTCTGATTTTTATAATCTCTTTAGGACGACTTGATTGTAAAAATTTCTGTATACAATATTTATGAATTTTAGTTGATAACCGTAAAACACTTTTAATCGATAAATTATATTTTTTATACGTAATTAAAAATGTTTAATAAATGACTACAACAAAAATTTTTAATACTGAAAATGTTCAACGTTCATTAATGATTAATAGATTACTGCATGTCAAATTATGCTCAGAAATATGGTTTAACCACTTCATTGTGAATACTAATTATTGTAAGCCTAATCACCTTTACAGATATTTAAGTTGTCTGAGTTACTGTACTAAAAAAGTTCAGTTCATTTCTTCATCTTAAGCTTACATAACCTGCAAGCTTATGATAAATACTAATGATAAATTTAAATAGAATTAGTCAGGTTTTAATACGTCTACAACAATGTAAATAAGCATAGTTACGGTAAGATGACAGAAAGGTGTATTGAATAAGTTATTATTTAAAATTAAACTATTATTTAAATTTGGATAAATTATTTTTTATGAAAATTTTAAAATTACTAGCATCCCGCATCGCGGCTTCAATCGCGCTGTATGCGTATAGAACTTCAAAAATAGGAAATCATTTTACAAGGAAGTATTGTGATCGCGTTAAATTTTGATTTTCAGGTTTCAACAGAAATATCAGTTTTTACCATACCTGAATCCATTTTGACTAGTTTCAGCGTTACCTCTGTAAATACGTACGTAGTACGTACAGATGTCACGTATTGGTACGTATCTCGCATAACTTAAAAATAATTAGCCGTAGGATGTTGAAATTTTGAATTTAGGACTTTTGTACAATCTAGTTGTGCACTTACCCTTTTCATTGCAATCAACTGAACCAAAAGTAAAAAAAAAGCCCAGAATCTAAAAAAAAATTTAGATTTTGGACTTTTTTTAACTGAAGTAATAAGCACTCATTGAGAGCTTTTCAACGATGTATAATAAGTGGTCTTATTTTCACTGGTTCCAGAGTTATAGCCAAATAAAATTTAGGTTAATGAAATATTTTGAACTTACAAGGATGCACATCGGTTCGAACCAAACTTCATCTCCCTTTTTTTAACTTTTTTTTTAATTCAAATATATTGATTTATTTATAATTATTAACGTCTTATTGTAACAAATGTTTTACGATAAATAATAATTCAATAATAATATAATGACTTTTCATTTTAAAAAAACTTGAGTGTATGTAATTTAATAGGTGTACAAGGAAGTCATGTGGTATCCACATCAGATTTTTTTTTAGTAATTATGTGTGAGCTGTTGCTTTTAGAATTAACACAACTGTTTACTTTTAGAATTATTCACAACTTACCGGATAAAATGAATTAATTTGGATAACAACTTTCCAATAAAAAATAAAACTTCATAAATCATGTTAAAAATAAAAAAATTAAAAAAGTGAATTCCAAGTTTTGTTCCCAGTTGGCATACAGATTATTTGATACCGACGTTTGAAAAATCCTTCAGATCCTAGTTATGGAAAATCCTACATATAATTATCCGTGGAAGAAATAATCAAAACGGAGATCCACTCCAACGTGATTGAAATTTTGGCTTTACGAGTTGTTAATAGTAATAGCAAAAGAAATTCTGATGGGAAATTGTAAACGTTTAAATTGAAATTGTAGATCTCTAGGGATCACAGGGATTCGAGGAATAAATTCAATTTCGCCTGTCGATTTCCAAGATAGAACTGTAGGAATGTATCTGTTAGAAAACCACGAAGGAAATTCCGAGTGTGCATTCAAAAAAAGAGTTAAAGGAGAATCCTAATTTTATTTTTCGTTGTTTTCTTCGCAACCAGCTCTTTGTTTGTCACCTTATTTTAAAATCTACCGTAAGTACATTTAGGCTAGTTTACAGTTAGTTTAAGCTTTTAATAATTATTATTTCTATTTTAGTACTGTATTATATTTACTATTGTTTATTTTATTCCTTTGAACTATTTTTTCACCACTGTACTGTATTATGATTGTATATGATAAAATATTAACGATTGTTTTAATTATCAATTCTGATATTTGTGTTCTTATTTTACGTCTCACAAAGTAAAACAATTTACACTCTGTTTTTTCTATAACTTTCATAGTATCTAATACGCTTCTATTATTGTAGATTGTGTAGTATGAATAAAACTAATGAAAATATAATACGATGATTATTTTGTTACATGCTACTTCTCATGTTCTACGAAATAAACGAAAATTTGTATACAAAATTTGAAATGTAAACAAGCCTATATTTTGATAAAGAATATAAATTATTTCAATGCGATAAATATTTCATTATTTACAAATAATAGCAGACTGTATAGATGAAGAACGGATGATACGTATTTAATCAGATGGTGTGTTAGGTCTGTAATCTGTGGCAGGCGACGTCACCCTGTCGTCTTAAATATTTCGTCAGTTTCCGACCAAACAAGCATTACTAAATAAAAAAAAAAATTGGAATATAAGGATCTTGAAAAGGTGAATTTAAAAAAAAATCAGCCTCATTTATCGGTTTCTTGATATCCCAATAGCATTGAATGTGATAAAGAGAAAATTAAAACCTTCTGGAATTACACAGGGCATTAACAAACATACAACCAAAGCTTCTCCTCTCTTTATCTGTATAGCCTCCGTAAGGTATTACTTCCGAGGATGAATGAGGATGATGTGTATGAAGTTTAGTCTTGTACAATCTCAGGTCGACCACTCCTGAGAAGTGTGGTTAATTGTAGGGTTGACTGTTGACACTAAGTTCACCTTCTTTATCCATATCTAGAGAGAGCATGATAAAGCGGCAGGAATGACGGGGGTTCTTAGCAGACTCATGGGCAATAAGGGAGAATTGAAACAAGCCAAGAGAAAGCTGTTGATGTCCATAACACGTTCTATCCTTTCCTACGGGGCTGAGATATCGGCAGTCGCGCTATTGATTAGGCAGAATCACACATTCATTGCCAACTAACAAAGAACACCGGTATCCACGATCTAGTATTCAAATTCGTATAAAAATAACTACCTTTACTAGGATTTGAACCTTAGAACTCTCGACTTCGAAATCAGCTGATTTATGATGTTGCGTTAACCACTAGACCAGCCGGGTGGGCTACCAACCAAAGGCAGGCCGTCTTCAAGATATGTCAGCTCTTGCAAAAGATATATATATGTGTGTGTATTATTAAAACTGCATCAAGCAAATTAAATTCATATTTTATCCGGATAGAAATAAAATCAACTCCAATTCTTCTGATGTTCTGAGTAGATTGATTTATCATTGAATTATTTTCTTACGACTACATACAATATATCTAATTACAATCATTTTAATCACAAAATTTTAGACGCTAATCCTGCATAAAAATAATGCCAATTTTTTTTTTTTTTTACCAGCTTTTCGAAGAAAAAAAGTGTATTACTTTCTGACGCTCGGTGGCAATGGGTAGATGAAATTAAATTTTCTTACGTTTTGAGATATTAGGAGTACGAAAATACCAGTCAATTAAAATGAAATTTCCTTATATAGTTGTATATAAGTTGTTATAAAGTTCCTTATATTTCCTATATATAGTTATCAAATGGTTCTGATGGCACGTGGTACATTAGACCCTTATAATAGTTCTGAAAAGAACTGTTTGGGATTTTGTAGTGGTGGCTCTGAAAAGGACCGTTTTTATATTGATAAGGTAGCCAGGAGAAGAGCTGTTGAATTCGGTCGATGATCTTTGACCGAGAAATATGGAATCGGCCGAGCTTTCCCTCGGTGGCAGTTGGGTCACCTCCTCCCGAGTCTTGCAGTGTTGCTCGGTGTCTCCGACCCAACACATAAGGAAAACTGACAGGAAGACGACACTCGGTCGTCTTCCACCGGTGATTCTCCACCAACTAGCTTCGTCCGGCTCCGTCTTCACATCTACACCTCCTAGCGCTAGCGGGTTTTGTGCGTGGCCGGTCAGGCCTGCTGCTCTGGCGTGGGTGGTGGCCTCCGCCACAAGATCCCATCAAGATCAAGAGACTTCTTTCTTTACCCTTTTCTTCTTTTCTTCTTGTTCTGCTCCTGGTAGTGGTCAGCGATAGATCGTTCTCGCTCTGCCATGTGCTTTTTATAAAGTCGCCTGCGAGTGGCAGGCCGCAGCGCCACTGTGGCTTATATATTGTTTCTTAAGCCTGTTGAAATATATGGAAAATAAATTTTAATATAAAAAAATAACATATAACATATTCATTTTATTTTTTCAATTGAAAAGTTTTTATTTTAATTTTTAATACTCTCACAAAGAAAAAACTGACTGTATACTGAAATTATACAAAATTGTACATTTACACAAATTATCGATATTTCTAATTTTAGTTTCTGAGGATAAGAAACTTAAGTAACGGAATTTTTTTGAAATTTTCTGTTTAAAAAGTATAAAAATCAATTAATATAAACTAAATAATAATAATTTTTTTTTTCTAATTTTCTGCACAACCTCATTTGCCTGGGATAACTATTAACTATGAAATCAGAGTGAAATCTTTCACTTGCCGTAACTCGCAAACGAAGCATTTTAGGACAAATGTTTATATGAACATATATAACCTAATCTACTCCTGAAAAGAAGTAGATTAGGTAATGAAAATCCTGGGAGAACGTAATGATACACTCTGTATAATCTCTCTCTCTCTCTCTCTCTCTCTCTCTCTCTCTCTCTCTCTCTCTCCCTCTCCCCCTCTCCCCCCCCCCCACCCCCCCCCCCCCCCCCCCCCCCCCCCCCCTCACCCTCCCCCCCCC
>JAAAKQ030075097.1:0-15279 GCA_010016005.3 Zanna intricata | reverse complement strand
AAATTAATACTAGTATTTCATTTTAATTTTTTATTAATTTATTTATCTTTTTTTAATTTCAAATAAAATGTTAGTGAGCATACCGTTACGTATATTTTTATTTACTAATTAAAAAAATCGTAATTTTTAATTTGAACTATTGGCTGCAGTGAGATTAGTATTGTTGCTGGTGAAGTTAGTTTTGTGACCTTTAGTAAGTTTCTGTAGTGTGTTTAAATTTTCTGCATATTTTAATTCTTAAATATTTGTTAACAAATTATTAACTGGATTCAAACAATTTTGTAAGTATATTTATTTAGTTACTGTATATTTATTTAGTTACTGTATATTTATTAAGTTACTGTAAAATTATAAGCATGAAACTTGTAGGTTATCTGGAAAATAAAAGTTAATTGTAAAATTTGGTTGAATGGAATCCTATTGTTAGTAATTTTATTTCGCCGAATTTTATAATTATATTAATCCTCAACTTAATCATTTGTCAAATTGACCAATATTGTTGCATAGCTCATATTAATGAAATCGAACGATTTTATGAAAATTTACCGTGGTTATCATTATTTTTAATTTATCTAAAGTAATTTATAAATAGTTATTTATTAGGAGATTTTCTAGCATATACTGGAGTAATCATAAATGTTTCTAGTAAATATAGAAATTAATTTTTCCTTCATTAATTCGTTTAACTTTTGTTAGCTGAACTTTTTATATAAACACTTAATAACAAAGGTAAGCAATTCAGTGATATGTAAGCGTGTTTCTAAATAATTATTGAATTTTAACTATTGGATAATTGAGTTAACGTGTGCTTAGTGTATGTTAACAATATGTATGTTAACAATGTTAACAACTTAGTGTATGTTCATATTAAAGAGGGAATACATAGCAGTTTGTGTGAATGATAATTCAACTAAGATAAATTAGGACTTGTTAAAAACTTTTTAAAAGGTGAGGTTATTTTAATGAAAGACTGATGGAAATGAGTTACAATTAACTAAAACATACATCATTTTGTAGTAATTGTAATTATTATTTATTTATAGAGTAAATAATAATGATTACAGTTATAATGGAGGCCAATAGACAGCTCTATCTAAAAGTATTGTTGAGAAAAACATTGTTGAGACTATTGTTGCTCCATTGTTAGGTAAACTACACCAAATAGCTGTTCAATAGTACTTTGTTTATCCCACATTTTATTTTATTTCTCTGCTTTGCAAGTCTTGTGTGATATATAATCTTGGTATGGCCCCTGTTTGTGGGTCTATGAAATTACAACTGTAGTTAATTATTATAAAATTTAGCACTTAACAGGAAATGTTATAGCAGTTATAGAAATGACCATTTCTTAATTGCTATGACTATTAAAATACTACATAACTGAGAAGATCTAGTTATAGTAATACATTTTTTCCATTGCATCAACTGGGATTTACATATTAAGATATTTTCCCCCTATTTGTTAACATAGAAATAAAGTTTTTAATACATAGGTGCATTTTTGCCATTTAAACATCAGTTTGCTAAGCAAATGAACTTGTGATTAAAAAAAATTAAAAAACTCAGAAACCAGTATTAATATGGAGTACTTAAGAACTCTCTTTATCTGTTTAGCCTCCGGAACTCCCATAAAATATTACATCAGAGGATGAATGAGGATGATTTGTATGAATATGAATGAAGTGTAGTCTTGTACAATGTCAGGTCAACCACTCGGTGTGGTTAATTGAAACCTAACCACCAAAGAACACTGGTATCCACGATCTAGTATTAAAATCCATATAAAATTAACTAATTTCCTACAAATCCTAGTAAACTAACTTTACTAGGATTTGAACCTTAGAACTCTCGACTTCGAAATCAGCTGATTTGCAATGTTGCGTTAACCACTAGACCAACCCAATGGGTTAATACTTAAGAACTGGATACCAGTTTAGGTTCATAAAACTTATTTTTTTAAGCATGCAGATTGAGAACTTTGGAAAAATACAAAATCCATTATACTAAGATGCTGAAGGTAAAAAAAAGAAAATTACAATTAGTCAAAATGTAAAAGACTGGTTGGTAATTCTGAGAAATTGCTTAACTTTAGTTTTTTTTTCTTCATATTTTATTTAACATATTGACTGCCACACATTTTTTAGTGATGACCTCTCTGCCCACGACCATATTTGAACAAAATATACATTAACTTGAGGCTATGTGCCTCATAAACTGTTAACAGTAACTTGTTGCAGTCTGCATGAATTAAAGCTGAGGCACTTGCATATCTTTACTAGGAGGCCATATGACAGTAATGTAGTTCACATTCGCATTGTTTTTGTATATAGTTAAAAAGTCATGACCTCTGGGAGTGATTCAGTGTTAGCTAGTCTGTATCTCGCGTATATTGTGTGAAATATCAATATATTGTACGCAGTTATAGTTTGCTAGAAATGTTTTTTTTAATGTTTTATATAATTTGTTTATTGTAATTTAAGATTTATTAATTTAAAAAAACATTTTTATTGTTCATAGTCTATATAAAATGACATTGTAATATTTACAAGCATATGACATATTGTGCGATAGGTTATGTTTATAGATAGAAGGTTCTGATGTGATATGAACATTGTGTTTTACTATATTCCTATGGTTTAATCTCTTACTTTGTTTCATAAAGCTTTGATTCTGTTAGTGAGTTTTATAATTTCTGTACACTAGAATCATAACTTTACTTTATAACACAAAAATGAGTATATTATCTGATAAGGGAATTTTGACAGTATTAGCAGAATTGTCTATTAGTGATAATCTATTTGGCTCATATGATACACTGGGTCTGCATCACTATCAGCTGAATTTAGAGAAGGTATCTTCAGAAACTGATGAAGAAACATGTAAACATGGCAGAATTTGTTGAAGATGAAACAAATTTACCTATTCAAAACCCAGCTGGAGGTGATAGTGGGCATGACATTACTACTGATAGAGGTGTGTGTACTTCTACATGGGGTCCTGTTGGTGAGTCTAACTGTAATAATTTGTTTTCAGTCCTAATGAGCCATGTGGTATAAATCCAGATATATTAGAAAACATGCAGAGTTATGTTAGTCAATTTCTTTGAACTTTTTATTACAAATAAAATAATTCATTTAGTTACTAGACAAATCGTTATATAGAGTCGAAAAGCAGCAGTACATATCTCGCCAAGTGCTAGAATATTAAAATGGGACACTGTTGTCAAAATGAAATGTTTCCTTGCTATCACAATGTGGATGGGGTATTATTACCTTCTTTCACACACTATTGGAAGAAAAATTCATTGTTTTATACTAAAGTGTCACATTTCATGTCTCTGAACATAAATGAACTATTGCTAGCTAATTTTAATTGTTCAAATAATTCTGCTGCTCCAGCAGGAGATTCTCTACAAAGTGCAACATGGTTAACTGACATGATTATTGAACATTTTAGAAATGCTTACATTCCTGAAGAATCTGTGTGCATAGATGAGAGCATAATTCCATTCAGAGGGCATGTGGTTTGGTCCTTCAATACCTACAGTATATCTCATTGTTACAGCATTAAAATGTTTAAACTACATGTGAAAGACCATTATACAGTTGCCTACAATGTTTATGCTGGTAAAGAAGCTACACCTAACACCACAGTTTCCAGTAAAGTAGTGTTACTGTTGACTGGACTTATCTTAATTTTGGACAGACTATTTATGTCAATTGGTGTATGAATGTCACACTACCTCATGAACTAATAAAGTAACATTCATTTGGTTGAAACACTATGCAAAAAAACAAATATAATACAAAAAAGGATATTAGCAAACAGTTAAGGAAAGGAGAAACAGTAGCAGCAATGGACTGTAAAAATGTAATAAGTGTTAATATAGAGAGACCAAAGAGAATTGCTTATTTTATTTACGAAACATGTTGACAATATAACATACATTAAATGAGTAAGAAAGTAAAAAAGCCTCAAGCAGTAATACAATATATAAAGGCAAACCTTTCATAGATTTGGCTGACCAAATGAGCACTTATTCCAGTGTTTGCTTAGACTGAGTGTAAAATGGTACCGTAAAGTTGCATTTGACCTACTGATAAACTCAGCTGTCATCAACGCTTTGTCACTATACAAATCAGTTACAAAAACCACATCTTTTACAGACTTTAGGGGGAAAGTATTGTCAACAGTTGGCTGGATAGTAATACTGTCATAAATGTCCAACTGTCTACAACAGTGACAACGCATCAGTTAACAGAAAACTAGAGGTCGGTGGAAATTGTGTTAGAAAAATTTGGTTATAAATCTAGGTCAAAAAGAAGCCATTTTGAAAACCAGAAAAGTGCAGTTTAAGTGTGTAATCAGTGTAATTAATGAATGTGCAAAACTGTTTCTTCAAAACTCATAATGCTGAAAGGACACAAAATATAATTTGCATATTATGTAAAGTAAACTTTTTTATTTTTTATACTATTTTTATTTCATTTTTTATATTGCTTAGTATTACTCAGTATATTTATTATTTTTCCATGATATTATGATGTTTGTTACACTAAATTAATTTCTTTGTGACAAATTTATGAACAGTAACATTTTTAAAAAATCATAATTATTTGTGCAAAAGAGATAGATATTTTATTCTGTATATAAAAATAATTATTTTTACATACATAATATTTAGTCCAATAAACTCATTTATTTATGGAAGTATTATTTCTAGTTGATAATACTATATTTCATGGACTCTAAACTGAGTCACATGGCATCTATATAGGTAAGTCACACTCAGGTCACATGACCCAAAATTGGAACCCCCTTAAGTTGCTAAATTAAACTTTTTAACAATTAAAATGCAAAATACTGTTTAAAAATGTCACAAAAATGAGAAAATTGACAATAATTATGGCCCTGGGAAATTGGCTAGCAAAAGAAGCTGTGGCTACCTTATAATTCAGAATTGCCCAAAGCTCTGAATCCATTACATATGTAGAGTATGTTTACAAATTGAGAATTTTGAATTATTATATTAAAAGTATTGATGGTAAAAAATATATATATATTTATATATAAATAAAATAAGAATCTTAATAATTTTCAGTTGTAATGTAAAGTAAGTAGTCATAATGTAAAAGACCTGTTATGATATCTAATATGCAGAGGTATGAAAATACAAACTTAGTTGTACAATTATAGAAATAATTAGCAGATACCTCTTATAAAATGTTTTATTTTAAAATTTTCATTAAAAATGTTTCAGGTTAATATTAAAGTTACATAATGGCTGAAGGTGAAGGTCATCATGGCCATCATCACCACAAAGTAAAAATACCTGATTATAGGATTTATAAGGTGGAAGATGCACCTGAATTGGTTAAGGTTAAAGATAAACTTTCGGATATTGGACTAAAAGATCCGTGGTTAAGGTAATAAATCTTCTATATTTTCTTTGTAAATAATATTTTTACGTGTAACCATACTTAGTTTTAAAAATGTAATGAATATTTTCATTAAAATTTGTTTTTGTAATTTTGTTTTCTTATTCCTATTTTACAGTGTAAAGAAATAGATTTAAAAATTATAAAAGTAGTTTGATACTTACTACACTTTCACAAATTGTAATAAAATTTTATATATAATTAAAAAAAAAAAATGAGTTGTTTCTTTTGTTTGTGCCTGAAAATTTATGTTCATAGTTCTCATTACACTGAGATGTTCTAATTTTTATTATAGTGCAGTTTATTATTTTTATGTTGGTAAAAATTATTAAACTTTAACATCATTATTATCAGATGATCATTTTTCTTCATTATATCTTAAATAATATAAAAATTTAAGTTGCTTATTTAATTGTAAGTGATGTTTATTCATGTTGGATCCATTTTTCTTAATTTTTTTTCTTTTAATGTTGTCTTATAATAATGAAATTGGTTTGGCTGTTAACTGAAAAATTGCTACAAATTTGATTTTATGTAACTTATAATGTCATAAATTGTCTTTAAAAGGTGGATCTTGTTTTAGTAAAAATAAGGATACATAGCTGTTAAGCTTCTCTTATGTACATTCAAACCTACCCAGCATCATTAATATTTTTTTAGAGAGCTGTATGCTATATTAATAAAGTCTTAAATATAATTAGCCCAACATTTCGACATGTACTTGTCTGCTCACATTCTGTGACTGCCTTACAGGTGATGGTTGACATGTACTCCATACTCCCTATTGTTTGAGCTTCATTGTGTTATTTCTCAAATGATTTAATGTAATACATATCTGTGAGCTTCTGCTGAATCCCCAACCATATTGGAATTTCATGACAAAAGAAATAGTTTTATATTGTTCTTAATCACATAATATTCAAGATGCAGTAAAAAAAATTGAATATTCAAATAGATACATATTGTATTTTATAAAGTAAAAATATACATATACACAATTGTAGTTTTATTGGAGTAGAACAAGTTTAAATTTACAATTAACTGATTTGCAGAAACATTTTTGAAATGCTTGATCTTGGGATTCTTAATATATACCTTTTACATTTAAATAAAGAAAAGTATCATTATATAGGCCAGTGGTACTCAACCTTTACCAGTCTTGAGCCAATTAAGAATTTTAAGGTTTTTTGGCAAGCCACATATATTGAATTTTGCTTCTAATATTTCAATTTAAAACTTGAATAATGCACAAAAAAATTGTAATATATTAAGGAAAATGTGTAATTTATTAAGAATTCAAATACAAATTAAATATAAGAAAAACATATTTTTATGTGAAACTTGACACCATCTCTTCTGCCAGTTTCTTGTACTCAGGTACATGTGATGTTATAACTAAATTTATACAGTCTTTCAGAGGTGTTCATTAGTTAAAGTTTGATTTTAGAAAGTTCATTGTTGTAAAATTAAAGGTAAGTTAATCCAAAGCAGGAGTAATAGCCTTTGACAATTTTTTTGTAAGAGTGGATATTTTTTCTCATCTAAGAGTATTCAAACATCTGTTGTGATACTCTTGTTTTTAATTGTCGATCAGATTGAAAAACAGTTGTTTCTGTTTCTAAATTAGTAGCATTTTTATTTATCATATTTGCAATTTGTTGGGATATTTAAAAAATATTAAGAAATGGATTTAAAATGAAGCAATTAGCTGAATTTTATGAAAATCAGAAAACCTAATTTCAAAATTATTTTTAATCTCATTGAGATTCAGTATATTTATTAGTTTCTCTTGTATTTCTTAACGTAGTATTCCAAATTTGTAGTGACGCAGGTTACATTCCTTTGTTTGGGCCATCTATAAAATAAATTTTGATTTAAAATACAGTAGTACTTCCTATTAATTCAATAATTGTCTTTTTTCTTTTCCCTGAAGTTCAACATTGAGTATTTTTTTTAATCATGTCTGTAAGAAAGGCTAAATCAGATAACCAGCTGTGATCGCCTAGTTCCACATAATTTGGTGGAAAAATTATATGGAAATTTCTAGATTCTACAAACTGTTATCTCTGGAAGAAGGAAAAAGTAGTGCAATGATTTTTTTTAGAGCTTCTTCAACTTTTCTTTTAGCCGCTTAATTTCAGGATGTAACATCAAAGTTCCATACTTGGCATAGAGCTCATTGGCCAGTATTTTGAATAATCTATGAAGTGGTTCTTACATTAATAATTGACAATTTCTAGAACAGCTTTCAATGATGTGTTCATAATGCAGCACTTTTGTGTATAATTAAAGCTACATTTTGTTTTATCTTTTTATGTAAGATGACTATTTTTCAGCAATGCCCTGTAAAAAGAAATTATTTTTAACATTTTATATATTCTAACAGAATTTGCTTTTTAGGTAATATGTATTCTTAATTATAAGACAAAATAATTAGTATGAAACGCTAAATAAACCAACCCTTCATATGCGAACTCTGTTAGCATATATTCATTAATGCTAATAGCAATGAATGAATTAGTCTATGTATTTTACCATGGTTTCACTCGTGGTTAGTTTAATAGGTTTTTCCACTACATTTATTGGATGTCTGAAAAAAAAACTTTTTTTTGAAGAACAAATAAGTTTTTATTTTATAGAATATATCATTCTCCATCAGAGAGCAGCTGTATTAGACTGTTGCACAAGCCAAGCTGTTATGAGCTTGAGCTTCAGTACCATGGGATCATCACAAGACTGTAGACTGGTTTTTGCAGAAATAAAATCAGAAACATGTATAGAGAAATTATATGTAAGTCTGTTATAAATTCTCTGGGTGGCAAAAGAATATTTAAGTGGGGTAAACAATTTTTGGAAACCAGATGAATTTGAAAAGGACACTCACTAGTATGCTACTGTCTAAAACGCTCAAAAAATGAAATGAAGTCCAAAACATTCGGTTCCAAATGTTAATTGTTAACTAATCATTTCTATAAGCACTTTCCATTATGTAACCATAAACGATTGAAACTTTGGCTTATAATCTTTTGCTAATCCAATTAAACCTAACATTAAGCCACAGAGTTCTTTTAACAACCATGTTAGACTTCATTTCTGAGATGAAAACTACCTGAAAGGCATTTTATTGTTTGATGAAGCAACATTTCAAGTTCATGAAGTCATAAATCGCCATAGTGGTTGAGTTTTGGGCTCTAAAAATCCACCCAAATCTGTGGAATTCATCTGAAAGTGGATGTTTGTTGTGGCACCATGCATAATCTAATTTTTGGGCCATTTTTTTTTTTCACGAACAGACTATTGTGGGCATAGTATATATATATACTTGGACATGTTAGAAAACTTTGTTTCTACATATTACAAATATGGAGGCCTAATTATCCATCAGGATAGTTCCTTTACATCATGCAGAAGTTGTGCAAACTGCAGTCAACTGGAACGAGCAGAGAAGCTTAGATTGCTTGGCTATTGTGAATCCTGATTTGATGCTGATGGATTTCTGGAGCTGTGTAGACATAAAAAAAAAATTTCCAATCACTTAAAACTACCTTTGCTAAAAACAGTAACAGCAGCTGTGTAAGCATTTCCTGCTGACATGCTCACAGTGTGTAGAATGAAGTGGATTATTAGTTTGACATCTGCATTACTGTAAACTGTGGTTATGAGATAAAAAAATTTGGATTTATTTTTGTGTAATAAAGTATAGATTTGTAATTCTGTTTGTATTGAAAGTAAATTTAATTTAAAACTGCAGATTTTTTCAGACACTATATATGTTTGAATAACTTCCAGTCATAGTTTAAAAGATTTGTTGTTTATAATTGTAGGGTGAAATAATGTAGTGTTAAACAGATACATGCCTAGCAATGTTTATATGCACTCGACCACAAGCTGGGTACTGCAACTTTCATTAACACATAGGTTGACAGCTCTGCAGAATGATTTTATGTAGTTAACACCTAATTTTTAGTGTCAAGCATATGTTGTAAAATGGCTTAGAATAACAATCACATGTCCTATAATTCTTTCTTTTTTTGGTATTTTGAGGTTGCAATGTTTGGTTTAGTTTTTATAAAGGTTTGGCTTTACAAACATTAAAATTTTAAATTGGTCAAATTTTTGAGTAGAGAATTTTAATAAACACTGTATTTAGAAATTCATAACTGTATTGTAAAATATTTTGTTTGTCATTATAAAATTAGATATGTAGTAGAAACTACACAGGTACACTGTAATAAGTACATTAAACTTGTTCTTAGTTGATAATCTTTATCCTAATCTTGGATTCTGCTGTTAACAAGAAATTGATTTCATGATTAGAAGTCCTCCATACTTTCCAAGATTTTAAATTAGCTAAAATAATTTTGTTGTTAATGAATTATAGTTATTTTATTGTTAAGTATTGTCAGTGTTGAGCATGCTCAACAATTTTGATCTTATATTATCAAGGCTTGATGGTAAAATCATAGCTATGGTTGCAATATTAAGAATTAATATTAAAATAATAAAAAACAGATATGAAAAGATTGAACTAAAACTAAATTACACAAAAACAGTGACTTAACAAATCTACTACAAGTCTAGTAATAGAAAAAAATTCTGAAATAAAGTGCAGTAATTGTAGGAATTAGGCAAATCTTATGCTATTTGTTTGTAATGTATTGAAAATGTGTGAAAACTAATCTTAGAACTCATGCTGATTCCACATGCATTTTTCAGATTGACTTAAAGTAGCTTATTTTAATCTATTAAGGTTATTGTTATATAAAATTTACTTTTGTTCCTTTTTGTCAATGTTTCCTTGAAATCTAATTATTTTCATTTCCTTTTCTTACTTCTTTTTTTGTTAACATCCAATCTTTTTAAGCTAGAAAATCATCTATCTTCCCTATCTTAATTTTCGTCATAACTTATCAAGTTACTTCCTTTCCTACTGATCAGCTATGAATTTTTTTTTATAGAATTAATTTTCTTTGTACAAAATATTTTCAGGAATGAAGTTTGGAAGTACCATTCATCGTTAGGAACTCGAACTGAGAGAAGAAATTTGTTAGTTGTTCGTGGATTTAAGTATGGTTTTGGTTTGTTTGTTGCAACAATTTTAGCTGAAAAAGCATATGAATATGCCTATCCTTCGTCACATGGTCATCATTAACATTCAATTCTTAAGAAATTTAGTGCTCGCTTCAAAAGTTATTAGAATTAAATTTAGTATCATTGTTATTTGATTATAAATTACAATTCTTAATATAAAATAGTGTATATGTTGCAATTGTTAAATATTTATATTAACCTTCCTAAAATATTTTTTCATATCCTTTTTCATCCATGTTCCCTCAAGTTTTTGTAATGTGCTTGATTTAAGAAAAATATTTTTTTCAGCTGAATTCAGTAAGAATAGACTAGATTAGGTATTTTTTTGTTGAGTTTCAAAATTGTTATTTGACTGAAAAGTACACTTGTACACTACTGTAATGAGATTGATGTTTGAAGTTTGATAGCAAAGATAGAGTACATTCTACCATCACCATGACAGTGGCAATGATAATTCTACTTTTAGGAAATATTTGGGTGATTAAAGCCATCTGCAGTATGGTAATAATAAATGTAGTTGTAATTAAAATGGAAGCATAAGTAGATTGATTTTATTTATGTTTATAAAATAAAAGTACAGTGCTCTACTGTACTTTTTCTTTTACTTTATTGGCTGAAAGGTATACTACCGTTAAATGTCATATAAAGGAGGTAATTGACTTATTTTCTATGTACATATGAGTTTTCTCTGAAGAGAACTCATATTAAGGGAGTAAAGTTACTCAGGGATGGATAATACAAAAAGCTATACCAAAAGTTCATTGTACCAAACCAAAAGAACTTTCATTCAGTGAAAAAAAAATTTAAAAGAAAAATTTAAAAATTTAAAAAAAAAAAAAAAAAAAAAAATTAAAAAAAAAAAAAAAAAATTTAAAAATTTAAAAAATTTAAAAATTTAATTTGAAAAATTTAATTTGAAAAATTTAAAAATTTAAAAAATTTTAAGGAAATACAATTAAAAAAATTTCTGTAGATGTTTTGTAGATATGAAATAAGATCAGTAAGAAAGAAAACATAGAATAGGTAACAGAGGAATATAATGCTTTGGAAGTACGTTGAACATTATCAGTTGGAGATAAGCAGAAGGAAAGTTTTGAGAGAGAAGAATGACAACAGAGGCAGAATCTTATAAAAAATAAAAATAACTATATGTATCTAGGAAGGTGGACGATACTTTAAGGGCATTTTGGGATTAGTTAATTCTTTCATTATCACACTATATGCTTTGTAGCCAGTAAACATGATTTTTTACATTATTTTAATATGTGTAAATGGGAATTTATTTTAAGGTAAGCATAATCTTAACATGTTAAAAGAGATATGTTGTTACATTGTCCCTTATAAATAGTTCTTGTTATAACTAAAAGTTAAACTTCATAAATAAAAATAGTCCTGATGTTATTTTTTTTATTAAATATTGAAAATAAACGAAAACAAATTAATAAAAAAAGAATAGAACGCCCATTATAACAGAAGCTTGGATATAAATATACATTACTAATGTAAAAAATTAAAAATTAACTTAAGCTATCACTCCCATTCATATTGGACTGGGGTCATTGTTGTAGTTCAGAGTTTATAAAAAATAAAAATCTCTTATTTTAAGAAAATCACACCCATTTTAACATCATTAATATGGGACTAGAAACATTCTTTAAATGCCATGTATGTTGGTTTGTTTTTCTTTAATCTTTCTTCTACTATTAATCTGAGGTCTAAAATTGCTTCCCTTGTCCCTATAGTTTTCCTGAAACCAAATTGGTCTAACACTTCCCCATTCTCCTCTCAATCTTCTGTATAGGATTCTAGTTCAGATTTGCTGATGCAAGAGTAGTTGTATTTCTGTATTCTTCACATTTATCTGCTCCTTTCTTTGGTATCATGAAAATGATACCTCTTTTTGAAGTCTAATGTAACTTCACTTTTTTTGTAAACATTTATTACATACCAGTTTTATTACATACCAGTTTTATTACATACAACTGTGCATTAATTCTGCAGATATCCCATTAATGTCTTATTAAATTCAAATCTCAGTATTGCATCTTCCTTTTCATCCTCTTCGACTTTTCTTTCTCTATAACACAATTCCTAATTTATTTCATCTGTATTAACTCTTCAATATATTCCATCCAGCCTCTTCTTTCATATTATAAATCGGTGTAACATTTTTTTTTAGCTACACATTAGTTTTAAACATACTAAACTTATTAGTTTTTAACTTATGTGCCACAATATTCTCATTTCAATTTTACCAAAGAACATTTATTTCTCTTTCCTCTTATGAATACTTTTCTTTAATCCACTCTTCTGCTAATTTTCACTTTCTGTTTATAGTATTTCTTAATTATCAATAGTTCCTTTTACTTTCACTATCTTTCATTATCTTTCTTACCTTTCTACCTTTCACTATCATTCTTATACTTTGTATATTCATCACCTGCAATATTTCCTCAGATAGCCAAGGTCTTCTACCAATTCTCTTTGTTCTGTCTAAGTTTGCTTCTGCTGATTTAATAATTTCACTTTTAACATTCTCCTATTCTATATTTTCTACCTTATCTATTTTACTCAGACCTCTTTTACAACATCCTCAAAAATCTTTTCCTCAAGCTTCTCTAAAGTGCAACGGTTCATCTGGCATCTTTTCTTCAGGTTTTTAAACCCCAATCTACATTTCATTATCACTAAATTATGGTCCCTATCAATGCCTGCTCCTGGATTTGCTTTGCAGCCGATGGGTTGGTTTCTAGATCTTTGCTTAACCATGATATTATCTGTCTGGTACCTTGCAGTGTCACCCAACTTTTTCCATGTGAATATTCTATTATGATTTTTAAACTGGGTTTTGGCAATTACTAGGTTATACTTCCTGCAAACCTCAATAAGTTGGTCCCCTCTTTCATTCCTTTTGCCCAGCCCATATTCACAATCAATATTTCTTTGCTTGCATTCCAAATATTATAATAAAGATTAAGGTGAATGAGTATGATGGAGTAAGGAATTAATTCAGTATAAAATTGTGCCTTAACTAGACAAATAAAATAAATGATTGGCAATAGAAAAAATTACCTTAACCTTAGTGATTCTAGGTTACCAAATATGTTTCAGTAGAGTTATCTTGAAAGTGGCTTAATCGTTCTCAGAAACAAAATGTTCCATGCAGGGAAAGTGAGATTGAAAGAGGTCTTGAAATTATTTCACAATATGCTGATGCATATGAGCATGCAAAGTTCATTAAAATGCAATTTTTTATTCAGCTGTATAAACATAATTTCATTTACCATGGCAGTATAATTACATCATATTCTTGAGGAAAGCAATTCTAGTAATATAGATAACTACATGTGTTGCATCCATAATGACTGAGAGGAACAGCTAGTGTAAAGCAACAAATTAACTTTTTTCTTTTTAATGAAACAAAGGTGTTACATTGTATGCCCCAATTCAGTTGCTAGAAAGTACTATTAAATTTAATTTTTACCCTTATTTAAGCAAAATTGTTTTAATTAAAACTAATTTTTCTAAACTAATTAAATAAATAAACCATGGAAATACATGGTCATTTTCAAGTATCAGTGTGTTTATAAATCATTTACAAGAATTTTTTTTATTATTTTGTGATAACATTTTAGCTAAAAGTTTATATTTGTTATATTTTTACATAGCATTTACTGCTACAGTCGTTACATGATGTAACTGCTTGCAGTGAAACTACAGCTGACAGTTTTTAACAATCTGGTCTATTCAATGCTGTTTGCTTTTTATCTAGTGCATAATTTATTTCTGATACTATTTTCCTATGTTGCAAAATGATCAGGTTGTAAAGGATTCAACTTATAATCTTGCGCATGAATCCTTTGTGGTATTATCTGAAATGTTTGTTGCTGAATATTTTTTTGTTTTCACTTCTTTTAGTGATTTGGTATTATTGCTTTGTTGATTTTATTATTGTTTAAATGCACAGTCGCAAGCATTAGTTTTTCAATATTAGTGGCCAAAATAAATCTTTCATCTGCTAAAACTTAATATTGATGCCAGTTTTTTTTTTTTAGAGACCAAAAATGATGTAAGAAATTTGTTTTTCTTGTTATGTGTTAAACATGGTCTTATGTTATTCTTATTCCAACTTAGCATCAAAATAAATTTAATATTACATATTTTAGCATTATGTAATACTAAATATTCAGGTATATCATTTGAAAATTTTGTTACTTTTGATATTTGGTATGTAAAGTGATTATTCAATTTATTTGTGTCCATAGACTAAATTTATAATGTATTTTTACCTATGTCACCAGAAAGTCAGTTTCACATTAATATGCAAATGACCAGCTGTTTTGTTAAAATTTTATTTGTTTTCTGTTGACATTATTTACATCAATCTTCTTATAAATAAATTCTCTAAAATTTGTTTAAAAAATGTAGGATTTATTGCCAATTTAACGTTATTGTTGGTCAAACGTAAAAAAGTGTTTTTTGACCCTTATTTTTGGTGTTTTACATGGGGTATCTTAGAAACTAAGAGAAATATAGTTCTGGGACCGATCTTTTTTGATTTCCCAGCTCAAACACCATAAACAATTGAATTTGCCTCTTAATTAATATTTCCAGAATTTCAGAAATCCTTAATTTACTCAAAGGAATGGAAACTCGGGCGAAATCTTTCACTCTGTATAACTCTCTAATGAAGCGTTTTCAGACCTATGTTTATATGAACTTTTTTCTTATTTTTAGCCTCTAGAATGAG
>JAAAKQ030075086.1:0-15280 GCA_010016005.3 Zanna intricata | reverse complement strand
CACTCTGCACAACAATCAAGATCAACACAAAATTAAGACAGACACACACACACACACACACACACACACACACACACGCATGCAGCGCGCGCGCACACACACACGCATGCATGCATACACACACACACATACATATATATATATGTATGTGTGTGTGTATATATATATATATATATACACACATGTATACACACATACATGCGACACACGCACTTATAATTAAAGTAAACAAATTTTATATTTACATTATTTATTTCTTCAACCTCTAAAGATTTGCAATGTTACAGAATTATTAAAAAATGTTTCATTACTTGAAGGAATTTTATACAAAAAATAATAAAAGAAAAAATGATAAATTTTTAATAAAAATTATTTATTATCAATTAAAATAAAAACAAACAAGATAATGTATTCACATATTTAAAAAAAAATTAATCTGAAAAAATAATCACAGATTACACGAAAAACCAAATATTTCAGTTGTAGAGGAAATTACGGACCAAAACCACTCATTACCAGAACTATCATCTCAACAATAGATATTGAGTACTCTGTATAATTGAACTACTTTTTTTAAATTCCAATTTGCAGATATCTAATATTGTATAATATCTGATGTTGTAAGATATCACGTAAAATTTAAGAGATCATATTTTCAAGAACTTTCTCAAAAAAAACCCCACAAATTGACAAAAATCCATTTAAATTAATACAGAATAGGCAAACAAACAATTTATATTTCCAATCTGGCAATAATAAAAATTAAAAAAATCGGAAGTGAAATATTTTTTAAAACTCAATTTCCAGTCATCATGATCTCAATAATGAAAAGATTTTTATTGGATTATTGAAAGATAATTGCTTATCAAGTCACCGAGAAATAAATTATTAATTTTAATTACTTATATATATATATTTTACATAAGAAAAAGTACAATATAGATACATATAAATGTCAACTTTTGTTCTATTTAAAGCTTTCAAGTGCAAATTACTTTCATATTGGCTCCATCTACTGTACATGTTCTTAATGATAATACAAGAAATATGTTAAATAATTTTTATGAGTACATGATGTGAAATAATGTAATACTTAAAGTATTTTTTGTCAAAAATGTTGGGAATATTTTTTCACACTTACACATTATTATAATTCAACCACCCATAAATGTTTTTGTATACATTTTTGTGTACACATACATACAGCTGATTCAACATAACTCAGTGTTACATGCACACAAAATACTCCTCTAATAACTAGTCTTCATATAGAATTGACAAATATCACTTCTAAAAAAATATTATCAATATTAATAATAAAGCATTAAAAATATCATTACTACATCTTATAATTTGGATTTGTCCATAATACATACATTAAAGTATATTTATATATACTCAAAATAATTGTAGAAGTAAAATAACTATGCATCAAAATATTCAAACCAATAATATTACATCATTCCTGCACAGAAAAAAAATAGTTCATTATGAGCATTCTGAAGAAGCAAATATGGCATTTTTTTCTTATTAAAAACTACACAAACAATACCATCATCAGTTTATGTTCTGACCATTAATAGTATTTTCTAATAGCAGTAAAATTAATAATAAAATAATACTTAACAGTAAAAAGAAAATTAAACACTTGAATGGAGAACATATATACGTATATAATAAGACATATTACACTGTAACTTGTAACTATTAAATTAAAATAAGTCTTCTTCAGTCAATTGACAATGTAAGAGCCACCACTGAGACGGAATAGTGAATTAAAAAATTTAATAAACAAAGAATTTTCAATATGCCATACAAGGAGAAATAAATATTTCAATTTCACCAGTAAATAGTTTATAATAAAGTATTAGACACAATAAAACCTCCCTAATTTTATTAACTGTACCAAACTCCTTCCTTCTCACTTGGGTACACCAGAGCTACTGAACTAAATTCTCTATTATAACCATCAGCAAATTAAATATTAATTAAACTGTTACAGATCTAAAAAATATAACATACACTGTTATCTGTAATTCTATAACTTAATTTCCACAGCTTAATAAACATTAAAAAATCTGCACAAAACAGTAGCAGCAACCACCAACATTGTATTGTATTTCAAGCAGTATATAGTATCAAGTATTTTAAGCAGTTATATAATAACTGTTGCTATGTTGCTGCTACAAAAAATAATTTATATTTTTCTTCCTAAATGAAATAAAGACTAATTAATTTAAGCAAGAAGCAGCTGTATATCATCCAGGAGCATAATTGGAAGCACATTTTTAGGTAGGAACTCATAAGGAAATATTAAAAGAGTTAACTAAAATATGAAATAAAGTACTTTTCTTTGTAAAATTACACGCCAACTCTCCATAAAATTGGGTAAATAATACACCTAAATCATGACTGAGCATTCAGTAAAAAATGCTGATGAACTTTCCAAGTGCAAAACAGGTTTTTTTTACATTAACAGAAACCAATAATTCTACACAGGATTATTGTTGTTTATACTTGGGAGTGTTCTAGACATATATAAATGAATAGTAGTATCTCCGAATTATACTCATCTTAAGACTTGTTTTATTTGAGAAGCAAATTGCTGGCAATAGTTGCAGTCAATTATTATTTATTGCAAACCTTAAAAATGTTTTGGATGTGGAATTACGCAGCTGACTGTGTATCATACCCAGTTGCTGCTGATGTTTACTTTGTCAACCAGCCACTGCACAAAGTTATTTTACTTATAACATGTTATTGAAAGTATAGGAATTTACTGATTGCTCAGTGATTATAGGGTCATTAAATACGCCTGCCTTCAGCCCATCAGGGCTGAAGTACCTCATATAAGAGGTACTGTATATATAAGAATCCTTGTCACACTAACTTTTGGGATAAAATATTAGGAAATTTTAGCAATCCTAAGATGGCTGTCAAAATCTAACCCCATGAATAAATTAGATAAAATTCATTTAAGACCATAAAACTTGGGAAATGTTCAAATAAGACAACCACAATGCTTTGCCAGCGTTTCAGAAATCAAACTGTATTGAACACAATTTTTTGAAAGGCTCAAATATTTCATCATTTTTTCATTTGAAAAAATAGAGTGCTAGATTCACTGAATTCCCATTAATGTTGAAAAATTTGGTATTAAGCAAACTCTCTAACCACCATCACACAGAACATTTCTAAAAACAGTGTGTAGAGTCATACATTCCAAGGGGATGGAAGCCAAAATGTAAATACAATACACAGATTTATTTTGTTTAGGCTAAATTTCTTTTAGGCTAAATATTTTTCGTTTTAATTTAGGAAAATTTTTACATACTTTATTAAGTTGTACACATATATAAAATATTTTAGTGTTTTTTTTTTTTTTTTTGCAAAATTAATATCTGTATTAATATTGTGTGACAAGATCTTTAACACTGTTTTTTTTCTTTATAAATTTAGTTATGACTGAATTAAAATCAAAAACTATTAAATGCAAAAATAAAATAGGGAAATTAAACTATAGTCTTTAATTAATATTAATAAAATTAAACAATTTAAAAAACTCCTTGGGTAATTTTTTTGAGTCAAAATTACATTGAGTAATTCCTGTACTTCTTTTTCTATACAATTTGAAAAACAATGGGAATAGGTTATATATTTGTTTCACTCTTTTCTGAATCAGGGCTTATCTTTCTCCAGCTGCTACTCCTATCACATATCAATAAAATATAAACACAAGCACAACCAAACTCTATTAGAGAAAAAATATTTCCAATGACATACAAATAAAATCATAAAAATAGTAATCTAAGCATTTATCAAAGACAAACCATTTGGTTAATATCATAAACAGCAACAAACCTATACTACTCAATAAATAAAACTTAGTAAACATTAATATTCATTTAAAAGTGAGGAAGAAATGTTAGGTATCAATTTTATAGATCAAAACTGTACATTCATGTTGAAAATCTAGCATAATGACTACAAGAAATCCCAGCTTTAACTGCTAGCAACCTAAATTATAACCTAACCTGGTATAATGAGTTTAACAATTTAAAAAAAAAGAATCAATGAATTTTGTACATTCAATGAACTAAAAGTAGAAATCAAAAATAATGTGCATTATCTTCAATTTTTTCTGATTAGAGTTACCCATAATGACACAAAAGCTAAAGTTGTATACATATTTCATAAAATAACAAAATATCTGCTAAACAGATGTTGTGTTGTGTTTGTGTTTTTTGTTTATTTCACCAGAGATAATTTAAAATATTAAATTCATACTTCAAAAAGTAAAATTTATAATAATGTTCTGATAATAAGTATAAATGAAATAATTAGCTTAATTTTACACGGGGAGAAAAATATAGACTTAAGATAGTTTTTTAGTCTCACATACTAGATTGATGGATAAGGCATAAAACACTTTTTTCAGAATAAACATTTTTTTATGCTGTAATAACCTTTGCTATGTTTACAGTTTTCTACCTTACCCATGTCTACTTTTAGACTTAGGTAAAACACCATGTCATGTTTTTTAATGTTTTGTGCATTTACAGAAACGTATGTGCATTTCATTACTTGAATACACTAATTATTTATGAACCTAAATTTTTCTCCAGAGAGTATTAGTAAGCATGTTCACAGTAATCAGAAACAAAACATTAATGACCGAGTAAAATTTTAAATTAAAATCAAATAATCTCCTTTATTGTAGGGATCACCTTAGAAAAACCACAACAGTAACAGGAGTAATTAAGAGATAAACTACATATTGAGTTAGATAAGTTCTGAAGTTCACTAAGGTTGAAAGTTTAGTTTCTACAACAAATTTAAATAAAATAAATGGCCTCAACAACCTGTAACTGATCTCTTAGGTATGCAGTGAATCGCATAATACAATTTTATGCTGAATTCTTAAATCATAAAAAAAAAAATTATAATTAAATCACTTACCTAATATTCCTACAAGAGTGAAATTACCCTACTCATTCTACTACCAAATCATATAATCACTTTCTGCAGTAGCTACACAAATAAAACCTTAATTCACATAAGCATATAACAAGAATGCTTATCCATTCCTATGTTCAATAAGTAATTAACATAAATTTCCTCATATTGATTTCATCTGCTGGTCCCCACAACCTTTGTTTACCCTACTCTCTAACAGATCAACATTAAAATTAACAGTAAATAAATAATACTGAATTAGTGAGGTTTTAATGTCATTACTTTTATATATTTATTATACATAACATTATTAAAGAAATATTAAAAAATTTGACAATTGCTCTCATTTTAAAAATATATGTACATACATACTACACAATACACTAAAAAAATTCTATGAAAAATTACATCAAATAAAATATATAAATATGTTTAAAAGGAAAACAAGTGTATATAGCAAAGAAAATAATTGGGACAAATTAAAAATATAATTCTTTATTTAATATATTATACATAATACAATGTATAACAAATTTATTAAATATATAACAATATTATATTTATGAAAAAAATATAAAAATGTGCATCCATTACTAATTAGAATATAAATATTAATCATTACATTCAGCATGCGATTAATAATATAACTGCAATGTAATTTTTATCAAAATAAAAAAATGAATATAATTATTCAGAGTGCCTTTATAAAGCATTTACTTTTATAAGTTGTTATCCAGAACAAAAACAATTTGAATCATCAAACTAATTTATTACAATTACTTATACTTGATTTTGATCCAAAATTTTCAACAAAAAAAATATAATAAAACTGCCTCAGAGCAGCGATTATTACATTATGTAGGTACAGCATAAAAATTTAATTATCGACCATATTAATACAATTTAAATACATGCATTATATAAAACAAATTATGAATACTGCAGATATATTTAAATGCATATTAAAAGATTCTATTTTATCAGAGTGAAAATATTTCATAATTTCAAGGAAATATAATAAATACAATAGCATAAGATGGTGGTTACATAATATGTACTAAAATAAATCCAATTTTTTTTTTCAGAATTTAATATTAAGAAATTGCATAACTGTTAACTGTACATGTAATTATGAAATATATGTCTGCATTATAAGCAGATTAGCATTATCTTGGAAATGTATAATTAATAAAATTTACAAATTTTATGTTATTAAATTAACAGAAAAAAAATGACAGGCAGACAGATACAGACACAAACACATACACACACGCACACATACAAGCACCAAGCACAGACACATGCACATTCAAATCTGTCACGCAAAGATTTATTATTTACATTACCATACTTCTTCAATTGTGCACAAAAACCAAATAGAAATTATTAGAACTGATTTCATTTACGTAGTAATATTAAGCTTTTTAGTAACAGTTTTTAAAAATAATAAATTTATGTCATCACAGTACTATTTCTTAAAAATAATCATATTACATCTACTGAAAGTCCATAAAGTCTGCATCATAATAATATAAATAAGATTATTTCAAAATCAAACAGTTAACTGAACGATGTAACTGGCTGCACTGTTTAACTATGTTCGAGAACAGCAGCGTTAGAAGAAATAGTAGCAGTCTCAGTAGCAGTCAATGAAGTGGAAACAGAAAGAGAAGGTGTATGAGTAACGGTAGTAGTAGAAGCAGCAGTAGAAATAGTTGTTGCAGCGACAGTGGCGGCTGAATCGCTGTTAATTTCTACATGAATCCTGTTGTAAAGGCCAGGCAGAGAGAGATATACACAAAACCATATTTTAGAAATATAAAATGTTCATTGAATCACAAAATATAAAAAACTTGACTTTTTAACGAGATGAATGATGACAATGAGCACATGAATAATCTGCAACAAAAATAAATCTTGCATATGAAAAAAAATTTGAAAAAGTATGATTGTGTATGATTTTTGTACACCATACTCACTTCTCATCTAACAAAATCAATTATGAAACGATATAAATTAAACAAACACTTCTACAAACTACAAAGAATGCTTCAAATTATGAAAAAAATCAAGCATGAATGATAAATTATAGAATATGGCCTTTTAAAATCTTTCAACTAAATATAAAATAGTTAAATATAAAGCAGGAATAATTCTTACAATGCTAGTCTACGGAGTGTAATTTTACATTTAATAATACACATAAGATTCTATAACTAATCTTGATAAACAACTAGATGGTTTAATTATTTTCTATAAAAATCAATTACAGTGAAACTTCCTATAAAATGCAAATACCAAGTACATGATACTTATAAAAAAATTTGTGACTGCTGTGTAAGAAGTTGAATTTTATGATAGTTACCACTACAATCCAGTTAACTTTCATCAATGTTTAAATTTTTACTCACATACTATATAATAATTTATCTGGTGACTAACATTTATGACTGTTTAAAACTCTACTGCTACATAATACTTTATGTATTTTCTCTGAGTGAATCTCAATGCAGCTGTCTGTATTTTGTATACCATAACAGCATAATGCTTTGAACAGGAGGATCTACACTGATGCTCAGATCATTTACAATTTGATAACATATTGGACCACAAACTTGAATTGGTCGGTGAGCCAGGGTAAAGGATAACCAACAACTACTATAAATAAAGAAAAATGTACTACTGAATAACAGAATGAAAGAGCATATAAGAAATGTATAAATTGCAATGAAAATTAATAATTAAATTCTTATTATCTAATTAACTTATTAATTGTTGCTAATAGCAATATATTCTTCATAAAAAATGTAAACTCAGATTTTCTCCTTGTATTTTACAAATCAAACAAAAGGTTTTCTAATCTATTAGGAAGAATTATCACAATACATTTAATTGGTTTGATACTAATCATAACTATATTCTAGTCTGAGAAAATCAGTTAATCATATAATATTTACAGTAGCACTTACCGAACAATTTACTAGATAGACTGTACCTATTGTAATACGACCATATCTCCCGAGACAATAGAATATAAGAGTAACAGAATGTATCAATTGGATGATCAACAGAATGTATCAGTTGGATGTACAGATTTATATATTTTCAATTAAAAATAATGTTCATTTAAATTGAAATCAATCAATTTTCTATTAAGTATTGACTAACGCTACTTACAAATTATCTTATAAACTATTATTTATTATTATTAATCTTTTTTTTTCTTTTTGATCCTTATTTTTGAACCTATATTTGTTTTCAAACAGTTCAACCTCTCCTTTTTCAAACTACTTTTTATTATTTCTCTTTCACATATAATAATAAACTTGACTTATTTGTTACATCCCACTAAAATACAATTTAACATAACTGATCTCATATTCAAAAGGTACATTGCTAATAACTAAATAATAACATCATGAAACATCTTTTATTGCTTTATTTAATATAATTTATTCTTTTATTATCAATGGTTTTACCAAATCATTAACATAATTATTTTTCAGATTCAAACATTATCACCAGAAAAAGAAATCAAAGTATATAACTGAAAATACACATTATGTTAATGCTATTTAGAACAATTACAGAAAGATAAAATTATAAATAATTAACAAATATTAACAAAACTCATAATTAATATTTCATAATAAATTGCACAATTAGTATTTCAAAGAGAAAAATGCGTTCATCATTAAATTATAGTATTTAAAAGTACTATATTTGAATTTAAAGAGACCTACACTAAATGTTCCAAACAATTGTCTTCTGTTTTCTTATAAACTGAACATAAATTTTTTTGACTAATTCTTCAGTGGATCAGAAGAAAAATATTATCTTAAGGGAACAACTATGTAAACTATGAGTGTTCATTATTGGGAGGAAAAGAAATTCTTCAATGGAGTAAAACAACATTAATTAAAAATTGCTTGAAATGTTATACAAATTTTTATATTAACAAAGATACTTGAAACAGTAACTTGTTCAAGAACTACAGTCATACATAAAATGGCTTTCATTCAAATGTTCTGCAGACTTTGACAACTTATTTCCTTCATTTCTTGGGTCTAAATGTCCTAATGCTATGTGTCTCTGAATTTCTTTCAAATTCTTTCTGTCTGAAATAAATTTCTGCCATCTTCATTATTCTATCACAAATTCTATTATTAGCTTAAAATTTTTCTTCCTGCAACATTTCAACATGTCAAATTCCATTTTTTAATTTTTCATTCTTAATTTGTTGTATACGAGTGACTTCAATTCTATTTTCACCCAAATTAATTCTACCATTTCAAACTGGCAATGATAGATGGCAAATGAAAAATGGTATCCATCTTCTCATCAGCCAGGACACTTGAGTCACATGTATTGGAGGGCATTAGCACTTGCATTCTAGTGTGAGAGGCAGATAGTTTCTGTCCTACTGGATCAGTTATACTTTTTTTAACATCAGCAGTTCTACAATATATTGTCATCAGCTTACCATTCAGTTGCTGGGTTATTAATAAATCCTGAACAGGGATCCAAATATCAGATATAAAAAGCTGTAGCTTGTTACAAAACTTGTTCTTTTACGTTTAACTTAATTATAGATGTATTTACAATATGAACAAGCCTATGTGCCAATGGAGCCAATAGATATTTTGAAACTTCCAAAATCTCATTTTATCAACTACCCCAATCTGTACATTTTTATTTTTTCCTTTATGTAGTTTTATGAGTAATAATAATTCTGACACACTACCAACCTGATAAGCCTAATAAATTTAATAGAAACTCAAAAATAATTATAACTGACTAAAAGAAACAAACTTAATTTTTTTTTTTTTTTTTTTTTTTTTTGTTTAACCTCTGAAACCACCGTTAAGGTATATCAACAGAGAATGAGATGAATGAATTGTAGCGTGTGTGAAAAATGCCATGCCTGACCGGGATTCGAACCCGGGACTTCCCGAAATGAAAGGCTGAATGAAAGAATGAAAGGCTGAGACACTACCACTCAGCCACGGAGGCGACAACTTATAATATGACAACTATTATAATATTATAAACAAAGAAAACATACAAGAATCTTAAAATAAGGATAAGTTTTGAGATAATAATTATTAAAAATGAAACCACAACAAAGCATATAAAAACAGGAATGCACATACAGTATGACTTAACAGAAATAATTTTAGTACATCTTGTTTACAAATCCAACTGGTCTCATGATTAATTATATATCTGTCATATTATTATTATTACATTAACATAATAAAGTACTGCACAATTTAACTAAAAATTACCTGTACATATACCAAATAATGACAACATTTACAGAGCGAAGCTTAGGAATAAATATACCAAAGTCTACTTCAACTTTTTACACAAAATGTTATGATTTCTTGGCATCTAAAATTTGAACAGTGTGCCAAATCAAAGTAAATACACAATAAATGCAAACTTAAAGCATTACTTTAGATCGTGAAATTTTGTATACTTATTTAACAGATGTGAAGTAAATATTGACATATATATTTTATTAACTTTCACAATTTTTGTATGAATGTAAAATAATTTAAATAAAGACTGATTAAATATCCCATTTACATTTTTTATTAAGCCTTTGTTATTATCTTTAGATTTGGTTATATTATCTTTAATTTTCGGTTTATGTTTGTATTTGAAAATGCAAGAAAAGAAGCAAATATGATAACGATTATTCTAATATTACTTTAAGTTGTCTGATATGGTTTTAAGGAATCAAGTGTTAATATATTGTTAGAATATGATACAGAGCATCCCAAGAAAAAACACAGAAACATTCAGGATATGTTCTATTGCTGAAAATAATTAAAAACATTCAATATAAACATAAGTCTGAAAACACTTTGTTTTCGAGTTACGTGCTAGCAAAAGACTTCACCTGGATTTCAGCTCTTCCAGTAAAAAGAAGCCCTATTATAATGTTTGGGACCCAAATTAAGATGTAAAGTTGATGGTTTCTTATGTAATTTCAGTTGGGAAATAGGATAAAACAGTAATTTCAGTAGTTTTTAAGATACCCCTTGTAAAAAATAAAATTTGGTGTTGAAAAACAAGGTTTTTAGGCTTTGTAGTACAATACAACTTTGTTAAATAACTATTAGGTGGGAGAATTCAGTAATAAAATTTGTATAATTCTGAGAAAATTAATGTAAATATAGCCAAACTTTTAAATCTGTTTTTTATTGAGGTGAAACAGATAAAAAAATAGGCAGAAAAATGTATTATTCTGTACATAAAAAACATTATTCTTAATAAAACAAAACAAAAAAATAAAATACATGAAATGATAAATGGTAGCAGCATAACAAACTTCAGTTTCAATAATTTTTCAAAATTCCCTCCTTCACAATGTACACAACACTCTGCTTGATGTAAAATATTTCCAGTAGCTTTCCGTTATCATTTCAGGACTGTTTCATATAAATTCAAAAGCATTTTGTATTTTAATGAGTAACTTTTCTTCAGTATTAACTCTTTGTTGTAATACTATTGTTTTCATATGGCCTCAAATGAAGTAATCTAGTGGTGTTAAGTCAGGCAATAGTGGTGGCCAATTGATTGGTCTATTACATCCAATCCAGTTTAAGAAACTAGCAATCAAGTGATTTTAATCTACTAAAGAAAAATATGGTGCTGACTATGATGTTGGAAAATTATTTGAATCTAGTTTGTAAAGATACATTCTCTAAAAGAGCCGGCAAATTATTTTTCAGGAAATGAACATGTAGATATCCCGTAAGGTTTCCAGTGGAAACAATGGTCCCAGAAATTTGTCATAAATAATGCCACACCAAACATTAGTGTGAAATCTATGTTGGAAACTAATTCCCACAGTACCATGTGGATTGTCTTTGCACCACAAGTGATCATTTTTAGAATTGAAAAATTTTGAATTTACTTTATCAGTGTTGTCTAGAAGCCAATGCAGAACTTTAACTGCTGAGAATAAACTGTTGGCCACAAATTTTGAACCTTCTGGAGGCAGAAAGGATAAATATTTTCTTTCTGTGGGCTGCACCATACTTTGTTTTTGACAAACCAGTGTAACTAGCTTGGTACTAGTGTATGGGCTATGCTGAATAAACTGAGTCACATTCTGTTCATTATTAACACCATGATTTACTTTGTTTACATGATTTATATATACATACAGAAGTCACACTGAAACTAGTCAAATGAATTCAGGGATGGTCAAAATGTATATTTCCATTGAAATTTGAAAACCAAAATTTTCACGATTACAACACTTCCTTGTACTTCATACAAGGAAGTAAAAACTAACTTTTTAACATCAAATTTGTTTTACATTTTGGGTAAGACAAAAAATTTGTTGGGTATCTTAAAAACTTCTGGAGTTAACTATTTTATCTGACTTCCTAGCGCAAATTACTTAAGAAACTATCGACTTTCCTCTTTAAGTTGAGTCCCAAAAATTACAGTAAGGCTGAAATCCAAAATTACAGTAGAGCTAAAATTTTATTACAAGAGATGAAATCAAAGCACAACTTGAAAACAAAGCATTTACAAAACTATCTTTACATGAACTTTTCTTATTTTCATTAGTAGAACATACTGAACGTAGTAGAACATCCTGAAAGTTTCTCTGTTTCTTCAAGGAACACTCTGTGATGTGTGTGTGTGTGTGTGTCCTCTTTTTTCTTTTAATTATTTATTTAAACAATTTTTAATATATTATGCACTTATTTGATTGATTAATAACATCAACTGAGCATAATATGATGTGACCATGTACAACTATGTACAATTTTTTCTTTTTCTCTCTCAATTTTCCTTAATCTGTTTTAACACTAAGTATTGTTTTTTTTTTTTTTTTTTTTTTTTTTTCATTAATAACCTAACAATCTTAAATGGCCAGATAGAAATTGTCAGATAGTTAATATTAATTATCTTTGTTAATATAAGGTTAACACATACAATTTAACAATTCTTTGTTTTTAATATAAGCTGTTTGGAAATCAAAACTTAAGGGGCCTAAGGACTGAAAGTCTTTCAACTGGTAAGTTCTATTTTACATAAGTCTGTTACTTTACTAACAAAATAACAAAAGAAGTGAATTTATTAAAATAAAAATAGTAATTATTATTATTACTATTTTTACTATAATACCAATGTTGCAAATTTTAATTACAACTAAAAAATACAACCAAACTAAATAATTGCAATTTGTTTGAGCATTTTAAAGAAAAGTTAACTGTAATGATTAAATCGAAAACAATAAAATTTAAAAGTTTCACAAAAATTTGCTTCTTTTACTGGAGTAACTTTAAATCATAACTTTGTAACTGACATGACACAAAATTCAAATCAGAACATCTTGTCATCAACAAAAATACAACTTATAAAGAAAGATGGATTTTATTCACCATCAGAACACTCTTAATGAACAAGTTAATAAAATCAATATCATTATGACAACATCTGAATACCATTAGCAACACATTCAGTAAATTTGTAGGAAAGACATTGGCTATTGTTGTTGCAAACAGGCACTAAGCATCACTTCCATCAGGCAAGAATGTTGAGAAGCAATATATAAATAAATAATTCATGCACTTTTATTTTCATTTTTTCTTAAACTTAAAACTCCTAGTATCAAACTAACTAAACCACAGTATCTTGATCCATCAATTTAGATCTCTTTACAAGATTTTAACAAACGTTACTTTTGTTAAAATTTTATCCACTACAAAGATACTTTTGTTAAAATCTGTCTTTTAACCTCCAATTTGTCTTAAAACCTCTTCATTTCAGAAGTCCATAATTTTCCTTTATGGTTTCCTAACTTCCATGTTTTGTTACACATCATTAAGGTCCCAAAGAATATTTTAAAAGACTTCCATCTAATTTTTACCAGCAAACCTCTTTATTGCATGAAAACTCTTCTTTGTAATTCCAATCTTTTTTTTATGTATTTCTTACTTCATCCATTGCTTGTATCTTACTACCTAAATAACAAAATAATGCAACTTTTATTATATTACGTCTCCATCTTATTAACTGATTCTTCATTTCTATCAAAATTCACTACTTTTGTTTTATTTTTAAGTAATATAAAAAAAATGGTTTCATAATTAACCCATTTAGCACACCTGACTAATTTTTTTGTTTTTGCTAAACAATAATACATTAACTTTATTTTTTCAAAGAGGAAAGACTGCAGTCTTTCCTCTTTGGCTCACTTCTCACTGAGTTACAGCTACTATTTACTTATCTTCTATTCTGATCATAATGAACGGATTCTTGGACCAACTGTAAATAGATTTTTTTTTTTTTATGTAAGGTTTCTTCTTTCCAAAGTTTCTTGTACTTCAACACTATGTTCTTTAAAATGATAAGAACATATTTCATTCAACATCATCAAACTTCTTCTTGAAAATTAAACACTATTTAATTCTTATAGTCAACTAATTAAAGGCAACACCTGAATAAGAGCTGTTATAATTTTGTACCTAACTAGAAAAAAAAATAATATGAACCATAATTAAATCCTATTCTATTTTACAACATTCTATAAGAACTTTTTTAAGTAACAAGAAGTAATTCATTCCATTTAAAGAAAATTATAAGAAAACATGGTTATTAAACTAGTGTGGGCGAGTACAATTTGTAAAAATGTGTAATATAATTATTTTGAGATAAAATAAGTAAAAAAAGAAAAAATGATCAGTGGACATAAAAAGTTGTTAATAACATAAATTTAGTTTATGTTCATTCTATAACAAACAAAATATATAAAACATTAATTTTACATAAAGCTACTTTGAATACCTTTATATTGTTTTATTAGAAAAGCTTAAAATTCAGTTGAAGTTTATTCATTATTTGGAAATACATATTATTTCATTTCTTTTTTAATAAGTCTAGACAACTAAAAATTAAATTCCTTCTATCAATATTGTACACCCAACACAAATGTTTATTTCATATAAAAAATAATATTACAAATATATCTTCATAGTTATGTTGGTGGAATTATAATAACAAGTAACATTTTACCTGTTTATCAATGATTCATTGTAATATTTGAGAAGTCAAAACAAAAATAAACTTGATTTTAAATCATAATAATTATTCTCTTAAATTTAAATCATAATTTTAATCAATTAGTTAATTGTTACAAGCTACTTAATTATTTCTGTTACTGTTTCAAACAATAGCTTGCTTTATCTGTTTTTTTAGCCTCCGGAACTACCGTAAAGTATTACTTCAGAGGATGAATGAGGATGATATGTATGTATGTGAATGAAGTGTAGTCTTGTACAATCTCAGGTCG
>JAAAKQ030075075.1:0-11348 GCA_010016005.3 Zanna intricata | reverse complement strand
ATGACTGATTTCAACCAGTAATATAAATTATTTCTATAATTATAAGTGCAGTTAATCAACATAAGATTTTTTTTTTTCATTTTTACATTAATTTTTTAAATACTATGTATTAAAATTTGACAAAGAATAATATGTAAGTTTCACAACTTTTTCTTATAAGTTATATTTTCCATAAAGAACATGATACAAGGAATAAATGAAATACTGAGTTGTTATCAAAGAAAAATATTATTTTTTTTCTTTTTATTTTATGCTCTCTTTTACTCATAGAATAATCTTGAATAGTACAATGGTAGTGTAATAAATTTTTGCTTACAGATATGAAAACAGTTCTTTAGAATTAAAAATCAACTGATATTTACAAAAGACAGAATGAATATAATGTAAAATTTAATTAGAAATTTCTACTTAAATATATAATTTTTAATAGTATTTGAAGTATTTTGCATTTTATGAGGTATTAGAAAGCTTTTTAATTTTAAAGAAAAATTACGTAGCTCACATATACAAAATAGGTAGTAGGTTTATTGTACTCCAATTACAAAACAAATTGAATCCTTTGTCATCTGATCACACCAAAATAATATCATGTGTACTTCATATCATCTCGCCATGAAACCGGCAGAATTAGTTAAAATCACTGAAACAAAAAAGAAAAATTTTCAAGGACATGAAATTTGAGCGGATAAGAAGAAAAGATAATCAAATTTTAAAGGAAGCAGCTACAGAAAACAGCACCAGCCAGAAGAAAGTTCCTTTTCCTCGCAGCTAATGTCTATCTTCTACCGGATAATTATTTAGCAGATTGGTATATTTTTCCCAGATAGGAACATAGAAATTTTCAATTATTTCTTAAACCACTTTAAAATATACTAAAAGAAACTTTATTTCAAAAATAAGAAATGTACTTTGAAAAGATGCAAGTTTACTAAAGGAACAAATGTTTCCTCTCCTGGAATTGTACGGGAAAGATATTTTTTAAGTGAACAAATAATTGCTCAGGTAAAGAGCTTCTAAAACGTAAGCAGCAAGCATAGAGAGGCGGGAGTAGTGCCGAAAGTGCTGGAAAGGGGAAGGGGCTGCCTGGACGAGATGTATAATCATCCCTGACCTGGAGGCTAGGTTGGCGAGGAAGCATGGAAATGTAGGGTACCACCTCGCGCAACTATTATCAGGAATGGATGTGTAAATGCGTATCTGCACAGCTTTAGGAGAAAGGATACGGTCTACTATCCCTTTTGTAACGAGGATGAGACAGTAGAACATATTTTTTATGAATGCTATAGATGGCAAGACCTGAGAAGAAATTCGGAAATTAGACATCTAAGTCTAGAGAATACAATTGCGTATATGCTGTCCTCCAGAGACTCCAGGAGTGATGTAAAGCAGCTGATAACTAGAATAGTAAGACAAAAAGAAGATTACGACAGAAGAAGAGGCTTCTAGAGTAATTACGAGAATGGGGAAGGAAAGTATACCCCCACTCGTGAGGTGTGGCATGCTCAGGTGTGCCACATGCGACGACCGACTGGGAACTCATGAACTTCCCTATGGAAGTTAGGTTAAGTAATGTTTGCAGGTGCAAAAGTGGGGTTTCAGATTAGAAAATCTAAAAAAAAGAGTCATGCCTGGCCCAAAATTCCTATCCCGGTTTTGCAGTGTCCTTCATTCTAGATGTCCTGCTGGAATGAAAAGTTCTTCCCTTGGGTTGCGTTATACTTAATTGTAGGTCCGAACTAAGTGAGAAAAAAGAAGAAAAAGTTAAAAACTTCTGAGTTGAAGGTATAGATAAAAGAAGTGTTTCATAAATATAGAATCAACAGACATTTTATTTTCTTGAAAATTCTTTATATATTTTTCTTCTACGTATTAGTTATAACTGTTAATATTCCACACTGTTATATTGGTAATATGTTTTGAGTTTTCTGATAATTACTTGCATAAAATCCTTGATAAATGACTTAATTGGTCACAGAATATTAAACCAAAACGTTAATCAATTTTTATTATATATATATATATATACATGAATAACGAATATCCTTTTGATTTTAGCTTGATGACAGGATATAATATAATTAATGAGCAAAAAAGCACTCAAATGTTATATCGATATAACGAAATTTTCAAACGATATAACGTTTAAAAATCTAAAATTATTAAAATAGAAAATGAGGATACTTTTCAAGAAAATGTACAACTGTTAGAGCGAAAAGAACAAATCAGAAGAAGCCATGACAGTATAGATTAAAGTGGGAGAGCTTAACATCTCTATTTATTCAACAATCCCAAGTGAGAAAGACTCGTTGCTAAAAATAGTTTTGGGTATGAAAATATTCAGAAACGCATCATTTACGGATGTTAGATTTACAATACTAGAAAAGGTAGAAAATAACATTCAGATCAATTATGATTATTCTAGCAGAAATAAAATACATAAGTATATATTTTGAACTTAACCGGTGAATTTCTTCACGAATAGATGGCATCTCAAGTAAGTGTGAATCTCCTTGTTCTTTGCAAACCATGGCGATTCCGATATGTTCCTCAGTACTTTGTTGTGGAATCTTTGGATGATGCCGATTTTGCTATTGTTTGCCTTATTCCAAACTTATATCCTGTAGATCAAAAATGACTTAAAAAACTCCTTATATAATAACAGTTTGTTACTTAACGACAACAAGAACCGCCTTCTTACTAATCAGTTCAGTTGCCTAAGCTTAACATTTATTACTTTCTCTTCTCTCCAACTTGATTTTTTCCATGTTAGGAAACGGTCTAAATGAAGTCCTACATGTTGTAAGAAGTCCGACTCAGGGATTTAAACGCAATCTAGGCAGATTTCCCTCTTCATCGCAAACTAAACATGACTGACTTTGAAGTATTAGCGTGTACCTTCCATTCATTGAGAAGATTTTACTTTGAGTGCAGTTTCTCCGACGCTAGGGTTGGATTAACGTCAACCGCCATAATTGCCATGCCATCAGCAAAGAACGCAAAAGTTATACTGTCCGTGCTACAAAGATCAGCAGTACTGATTAAATACAAAACTGGGGCCCACGACTGAACCGTACGGAATCACCAAAAAAGTTTAATTTGGTATTATAAGTCATATAATGAATGGAAGCTTTTATATTAAACTAATTTTTTCTCCTTTTTGTTAATGAGGAGGGTGTAGTATTTTTTATTTAAATAAAAATTATTGAGAGCAAAACTCCAATTAAAATGAAAATTCATGTTCATTTACCCTTAAGAATAAAAGTAAAAATTAAATAAAATCGTTATTATATTTTTATGTAGAGAAAACAATAATTTGATATGAATAAACCTCTAATGGATGATTGTTATATTGAATTACATATGTTATCATTAGGTAGGTTTCATTTTAAATTTATCTTTTTTAGACCCTAATAATTGAACCTAATTAAAATAATAAAAAAAATTATTGTTAAATTGAAACACAATAAACCTTTTGTTTAAAATACAAAGGCATTTAATAATCGTATGAATGGACCGCATTTACTTTAAAATTTATTTTACTCTAATTAACTAAAATACCTGATATTACCTAAAAACTTACAACTTAATTCAATTAATTAAATTACTTTGGAGTCTATGACAGCTGGATTACGATTAAATGTGAGTAAAGTAAACCGGGATTGTAATAAAAAAAGACATATATCTACATAATCGTTATTAGGGCAATAGTTAATAACAATTATGAGAATCAAATACATAGATATTAGCTTTTGGATTACCGTTTGACATATGAGGTATAAATTACTCATTCTGTCTCTTCTCTTTATCCTATCATATTAGAGGTTTGCAAATATGAAGCCGGTATGATTCCTTTTATGCATAACCGAAGTTGTCATCTCATTAGTGTAATATCTTTGCAATATTAAACTAACAATTTGGGGGTTCTTTGAACTCAAAATTGTAAAATGAAACTCTGTATTTAAGTTTTAATTTATACCTTATAATACAGTTTAATATTTGTGTAAAATATTAAGTTATAATTATATTGTTTTATAAATTTATTGAAATAAATCGCTGTAAAATTCTTCTTTTTGAAGTATTTAATTCTGCATTAAGAATTTAAATATTTGTTTTATGCTATAATTAGTTTACTGTAATAGTACTGCTTATTAAAACCCATAACGTATTTTAATTTTAAAATTATTGTAATTAAACTTTTATTTCAATCAATAATCATAAATAATTTTATTTTTCTCCCGAACCACCATTAAGGTATATCTTCGGAGGACGAGATGAATGAATTATACCGTGTGAAAAATGCCATGCCTGATCGTGATTTGAACCCGGGACCTCTGGATGAAAGGTCGAGACGATACCACTCGCGCCACGGAGACCGGCAAATAAATGAACTAGCCGGTCAAGATGAGCAAACGAGTCCTTCCCTTTCATTCAGGGAGCTCTCTAACTGGACCCCCTTTGTTCATTAAACTCATGTTTTTGAGAGGAACAATGAGAAATAAAAATTGTCAGCTGTGTTACTCTTTAGAGTAAGACTTTGGTTGGTACTGCATCCGAATCTTTGAATAATCTGAAGAATGAGATTTTCAAAATAGTAGGCCTCCATATGTTTTTTTATAATAAATAAGAGAAGATTAGTAATATGTTTTACCCGTCCTTCGTAGGGGAAAATTGTATTTCACCTGATTATTAGTGGTACCCGAAAAAAAAGGTAGTAGATGACCATAATTTATTTCTAATTCTTTTGAGAATTTTGATCCAGGATCTTCTTTAGTATAATAGGATTAATATTTTGTGATGTGTGAGAAGTAATACCCAGAATTTTCCTAGATAATTTGGGAAAAGTCTTTTAAAAATTGTTTCATTTGTTGTCTTGTGCATATATATATATATGCGCAGAACCATTCACTAGCTTAATGAGCCGGCCTCGCATATTAGCTTAATGTGCGAGTGATAGTGTCTCGACCTTTCATCTGGAGGTCCCGGGTTCGAATCCCGGTCATGCATGGAATTTTTTACATACGCTACAATTCATTCATCTCATCCTCTGATGATATACCTTAACGGTGGTACCGGAGGTTAAAAAGAAGACTGTAAGTGATATAAATTCCAGATAATTATTTTTTTAAATTTTCAATCGGTTGTCTAGTTAAATATTTTTCTAGTTTCTTTCTGTTCTCCGTTAATATTTTAACCCAAACTTATTTTATTTAATAATTCATCCTCTACTATTGTTTTATATAATCCAGGCATTGTTTTGCTTTACAGTTTATCTTCTATAACTCCCTTTATCCTAAAATTAACCACATTTATTATAATGGTTTTTCGTGTTGTGTAATATATTACATACGCATCTTTCTTCACCAGTCCCCTTAGAATTTCTTTATTTTTAATCTTATCGACTTCCCTAATTTCCAATATCTTCCTGTAACTTTTGTATCCTTTTATTCTCTGTTTCATTTGTTTTCCTTTCTGTATTTCCTAACATCAATACTTCTCTGTAGATTCCATAAAAATATTTTCCAGAGATTTTCAAAACAGCCTAATAGAGATCTTGAAAATATCATTTGTTTTTGCTCAAAAATATCTTAAAATAAAATTATAAATACTTCATACTTCATAAACCTTTTCCTAACAACACAATAATTAACTACAATACATTTCATCTAGTTGTGCACCTTCCCTTTTGAAGAGCAATCGACTGGACCAAAAATATTCAAAAAAGTCCAAAATCCAAAAACATTTGGATAGTGGACATTTTCTTAACTGCAGTAATAAGACCTCATTGAGAGATTTCATTGATATGTCATAAGTGGTACTTATTTTCATTAGTTACAAAGTTACAGGCAAATAAAATTTTAATTAATGAAATATTTTGTTTTAATGGAGAAGGCACTTTGATTTAAATTTGACTTCATCTCCCTTTTTTAAACTTTTTTTTTCTTAAATATATTGATTTATTAATAGTTATTAACCTATGATTGTAATGAAACATTTACTTTCAATAAAAATTCTGTAATAACAATAAAACAAAGAAAAATATCAGAAGTTATTAATGAAATAAAATTTTATGTACTCTTCATTAAAAGAAAAAAAATTTTTATATGTAGTTTCATAGGCGTACAAGGGATTCATGTGGTATCCACATCAGATTTTTTTTAATTTTAGATAAAACTAAATTTATATGCTATCAATAATTTTTTTATCACCAACCATAAAATACATATATGTATATATGAAAAAATAAATTATTAAATTTTATTTATTATATTAGATATCAAACATACAAAACAGTATGAAATGTAAGAAATGTACCAGAAATTTAATGTAAAAATGTGAGAAATGTAGCAATATAATTTCTCTTATCAGCAGGAAGATATAATAATACAACAGAAATAAAGGTGTGATTCAGTTACAACCAGTGAAATTACAACCGTACTAACCAATAAACATTTCTAATAGTAATAATAATAATAATAAGAAGAAGAAGTAAATATGCTGATGGTTGTCTCTGACGCCACTACTACCGTCTGATTCGATGTAGTTGAATACTGGAAATGGTACGGGAAGTTGAATTTACAGGAAATTGAATGAAGACTGATAATTTTGTATAACAGGAAACTAAGAGATATACTGAGAAGACATAACAAACGTCCTAACAAAATATAGATGATGAAGTAGGTAGAACGGTATGTATTGTAATATGTATAATGGGGGAAATAGCGTAACGTAAGAGAAAGAGAGTAAATGAGGAAAAGGGAAGTAAAAAGAGATAGAAAACAAAGCTTTAAGATATATTCGATTGAATAGTGTTATGACTTGTATCTTGCTAAGTATAAAAACAACGTATTATTTTGATTTATGTATCTGTATAGTCGTAAAAACTTTTTATTCAAATCGCTTTTTATTTTTTTTCATTTTACCTTATCAGATTATAAATTTACGTCACCTGAGGCAATGAAAAATTCCGTCTGTATTTTTGTTACAGTTTTATCGAAATCACATTCTACCAACAATTTCTATTTCATCAATAAGCATACTTATACCATTACAACAAAATGAAATAAATATTTATAACCAATGGTTGATTATTGGAACAGTACAAAGATAATTAGAATATTCAATTTTCAAAATTTCAGCATATTCTCATTATTTCTTTCTTTTAAATGTCCTACAACTGTCATTTACGTTAATATGTACGATATTTTTCACTTCTCTTAATATTGAGATAAATTAATATGCAGTTCATCAAGAATTAATTCCCTTACTGAAAGTGTGTCGGAATGTTAAAAATCGTAGAGTCGCCACTTTATTACTGATTATAATATTATCAAAATATCTAGACCTGCTGATATAACAAGCTACTAATCACTTTCTATGAAGTAAAGATGTAGCTTCTTGAGAAAACTGAATAAAAATCTGAAATTAGTACCTTATAACTTCCAGAATTAGAGGCTCGGTAAATAAATAAAATAAATAGCGATTAGCAACATTAATTGGTTTACGCATGCGCAGTAGCTTTAAAGGGTTTGTTGGACATTTAACTGCGATATTCCTGTTAGTTCATTGTTATTTGGCTCTGGGAGACAGTTAAAATGAATGTGGTAATAACAAATTCCACCATGTGTGAAGTTTGATCAGTGATTAGATTTCAAGAGCAACTGGAATAATGCTTCTGAAATTCACAGTCAGTTGTGTGAAGCAAGTAGGCCTATCTCAATGACTGAAGAAATAGTGAAGCAATGATGTGAGTTTAACGAAGGCCGATCAAATGTTTACGACGAACAGAGAAGTAGCAGGCATAATTACAACCTCGTTGAACGTGTAAATGAAAAATTGAGAGAATATTGTCGCGTTATGATTTCTAATTTTTCTCTAGAATTTTCAGATTTTTCAAAGGCAATATTGTTGTTGAAGTTCAACAACAATACTTCAATATTAAAGTAAACTGTTTGTACGATGAGTACTGAAAATGTTGTTCACATGGAAGACAAATATTTTCCTAATATCATCCCTGGTCATGAAAGGTGGATTTTGTACGTCAGTGTGAGACGAAACAACAGTCCATGCAATGGCGTCATTCCGATTTACCTAAACCAAAAAAAATCAAATAAATTCAATCTCGTAGGAAAAGCGTGGCAACTGTATTGTAGAACCAAATGGGTTTCTTTTAATTGATTTTATGGAACCTAAAACATTCATCATATCGCAAGAATATTGTGAAACACTTTTTAAACTTCTTAGTGCCATTCAGAACCGATGACGGGAATGCTTACATCAGGAATTGTTTTTCACGATACTGCGACTTCGAACACGGCCACGTGGACTACAACAGAAACAATTGAAAAATCCGAATGGGAAGCTTCTTATCATACTCCTGACAGTCTTACATCTTAAATCCAGTGACTACCATCTCAAAAACTGGCTTGCATCTCAACAATTCAAGGAAAGTTAAAGATTTGAAAATCTAGTTGCCTAAGCAGCTAAATTCTAGGCAGAGGAATTTTATGCAGTGGGTTTGAAGAATGATATGATATAAATGATTATGGAGTGGGTTTCATGATATCAGAAGTGATTGGAATGAAATGGTGATTATGTAGAAAAATAAACTAAATATGTAAAAACGTACAATACTTTTAACATTTCTTAACATGTAAATATCAAGATAAATATTATTATTTTACTTTTCGAATCAAAAATATAGAAAAAAAAAAAAATCATAATAATGCATGCGTACAAAGTTGTTGAATATGGTATGAACCTTATAAGTCCTAAAAAGCTAATGTAGTAGTAAGTAACAGATTAAGACACCGGCATGCAAACGTTTTTAATAATAATAATCCTAAATAGGTAAGTAAATATTTATATTTTCGCCTTCTTAAAAGCCACCTAACGGGCGTAAAAAGAATAGAATACGATCTAAACAAAATTCAAAATTCCTTCAGAAAAGACGATAAAAAATAATCCAATGACGATACATGTTAATCGCTGCATGTAGCAAATTACGCTAAAGTTTAACCGCCCCCTTCCTGATTATACTAAAGTAGTACTGCCTTGTTGCAGATTAGACAAATGTTTCACTGATAACTCCCAGATTACATTCCACCACCTCCTAAATTACGCTACTATTTTACCGCCTCCTCCCAGATTACTTCATAACCAATGAATCAGAATACCGTATGTTCCAACCCAATTATAAATAGGAATAAGATTGACCAATTAAAAAGCAAAACAATTTAAAGCAGTCGCAAAGTATCAGCAACTGATCAATCACTGGACAGTATAATCCAACTAATAATTATTCCCCTCTTCTAACCAATCACAAAGTGTGAATAAAACTTATCAATTGTAATACAAAATATTCATCTATAAAATATATAGTCACTGAATATTGCTAATACTTTATTGGATATACTGTCAAAAAACTTGTCCCTTGGTTGGTATTTTGTTAGTACATAAATACAATATGTATCTACGTACATAGGATGTAATGACATATCGGTTATTATGATTTATTTTTTCTACTGCAATGCAACATTCTAATGACGGACGGATGTGACTCGTCATTATCTATATTGTAGTTATAGAAATATTTTGATGGGTAAAATGGGTCACCTTTTCCTTTTTACCTGCATAAATATTGTAGTCCTTGAATTGTTTTATCATCTTCCTTATCATATTATTGTAAACTGAAGCAGTTGTTAGTAATCTTTTACTGTGAGCATATCATATCGTGCGGTATAGTGTTTTATTTTACATAACCTGTGTAATTCATTAATGGTGAGTTAATTATGACTTTGCAAAACACATTTTTGATAGAGGAAAAGACGCACATTAATTGGCTGTTAGAAAATGGTTTAGTAATAGGGACATTGCCTAAAATTTAGACATAGATCATTCCATAATATCGTTGATATGGATAAACCATGAAAAAATTAAGAAAAACATCACAAATTCTATGAAATCAAAAAAATTACAGTCTAGACAATATATTAATGTAGACCAATCGCTATTAATATACTAGAGAGCTAGTGATAACTCAATTAGCGGCCCTGTATTGAAAACTCCGGTAAACCTCGTGAAATGACTTCAGCTTCGATATAACGGTTCCATCAGCGTCACGATATTGTGTCGAGGAGAATAAGCGGTAAGGCCGCAGCAGCTACATCCAATATTTCACAAAAATGTCTAGAAATCATTTTGAAAAAATTAAAAGGAAGTTATTTGAACGAAAAAATTTACAGTGCTGATGAATCCGGTCTTTTTTTTAAAAAAGAACAGAATGCTAGAAAGAACCCTTCGGTTTTGAAGCTGAAACGTGTTCGGGAGAAAAATTATCAAAAGAAAGACTAATAGTAATTATTGCTACAAGTATGATTGGAAGTGTCAAAAAAAAGTCTGGTAATTGAGAAAATTTGTAATCTCTTCCTATTATGTACGAAAGTAACAAGAAATCCTTGGACGACAATTGATATCTTTACGTCTTTATTACAAAAACGGGACCTTGAATTAAAGATTGAAAATAACAAAGTAATGCTGCTCATTGACAACTGATCAAGTCGGTAAAAGTCACTAAAAAAAAAAAAAAAAAAAAACACTTAATTTTACAAATGATACAGGATTTAGATAAAAAAAAAGAAAACGCAAATCTGGATGCTAAAGTTATGGTACAGCAATCATGGAATAATGTTTTGATGTTTTTCTGCTGGCTGTAATAATTTGCTTTCAACATGCAGGATTTTTACCACATGCTGGCGAAGTTACTGACGTCGCATCTTTAGAGGAATGACAATCATCTGCAATATCAATCGTTTTCGAATGCATTGTTTAAAGATTATGAAGAGGTTTAACAATGATTTAAAAACGCATGAAACTGTAACAGATGATGATGTAGTGGCTTCAGTACTAGCAGATATAGATGGGGACGTAGGTAATAACAATGATGAAAATATCAACCCCCCCCAAATCATTCAGAAGTTTTAGCGGCAATGAAAATCGTTTGCCGGTTTCTCAGTTTTACATAAATTGCAAGGAAGAAATAAAGAATGTGTTAGTTTTGATTTAGAAAAGAATTTTCAATAACTGTATTACAAAAAGAAATGCTCGAACAAAGCAAAATAACAGACTTTTTGCACAAAAAGTAATTTTTACAATCTTTATCTTCGTTTATTCAATCGTATATTTGGTTCTTTTTCGTTCCCCACCCTATTGAAATCATTTTTTTCTCCACAAATTGGTATAAATATACTCAAAAAGTAATTATGTACTAAAATTAAGCAGAAAAATCACTTTTTGAAAAACATTTCTGAGTTCATGTGGCGTCGCAGGTATAAAAATGAAGATTATTTTGA
>JAAAKQ030075064.1:0-15280 GCA_010016005.3 Zanna intricata | reverse complement strand
TTGGTGGTTGGTTGGGTTTCAATTAACCACACTTCTCAGGAGTGGTCGACCTGAGATTGTACAAGACTACACTTCATTAGGATTCATACACATAACGTCATTCATACTCTGAAGTAATTCCTTAACGGTAGTTCCGGAGGCTAAACAGATAAAAAGAGAGAAGTCCATCAAGTATATGCGGATTGTTTGAATACATGTTATCTTTAAAGCCCCGCAAATAATAATCGCGAGGCTCAATTACAAGGAGGCTATAGACCACGAGAAGTTATCGGGTCATCGAAGAAATCGAATACTAATACTGTTGGCCGTGCGTGCATTTGCTCAGTCTTGTTTTAGCCAGCAATCGCGTTCATCAGACTGTAGCAAAGCTATTAACTGCATGATCATTTCTCGATACCGTTCGGCTGTTCGGCCGTTCTCAAAAAAAAAAAAGGTCCGAAAATTCACTGACAAGGTAGACCGCACCACTCCTCAATTTATTTATGTATGTAACGGCTATTCGTGGAAGACATGTCGATTCTCTGAAGACCATATTCTGCCATTTTGACTGTCAACATACTCACTTAAGATGAAACAAAGTTTCATCGCTGGAAAAAACTTATAACAGATGCGTCATTTGTAATGAAACTTCTAAACCACCGATAATATCACATTCGTTTCTTTTTATCCAATTATTGGAGCCGATTACTTACGTTAATCCGGTAGGGATGTAATTTTAGAACTTTAACACTTCTGTAAGATAGCCCGATCCGGTTAGAAAGTTTTTGAAGAGGCTTTTTTGGAGAATGAAGCGTTTCATTTATGGTCTCTCTCTCTATCTGTTTAGCCTCCGGAACTACCGTAAGGTATTACTTCAGAGGATAAATGAGGATGATGTGAATGAAGTGTAGTCTTGTACAATCTCAGGTCGACGACCATTCCTGAGAAGTAGGGCTAATTGAAACCCAACCACCAAAGAACACTGGTATCCACGATCTAGTATTCAAATCCGTATAAAAATGTTTATATCTTTACTAGGACTTGAACGTTAGAACTCTCGAATTCGAAATAAGCTGATTTGCGATATCGCGTTAACCACTAGACCAACCCGGTGGGTTTTCATTTATGGTCTGCAGACAGTGAAGACACTTGGATAGCCGGTACGCTTACGGTCATGCACAATACCTTTATCCGGAAAATGTTTAAATAAGCCACATGTAGTGGTTTTGTTGGCACATTATCATCTGGAAAAGCACTTAAAAAATTCTTTTTACGCTTCGCTTACGATTTCGATTTGCCAGTAATTAATAACAATAAAAACGCATGTTCTTCCGAAAAAGACATTGCTGTTCGGACTAAACAAACCGTTTGGTGCCACGTCCACTGTTGCCCGGAGGCTTGGTCTAGCAGTGCTACCATACACTCTATTCTGTCTCGCAAAAAATTACCCTAATTAAAATATCTTTTACAAATTTAACTGTCGTTCCTTCAAAGGATAAAAATTGGGATGCCCGACTTTACGATCATATATATATATATATATAAGTTTGTTAAATATGTTCTTATCATTAATTGTGATCTGTAAGAAAACAGATCACAATTAATTATTTATAGTTTAAAATCACCATTTACGCACATATATAAAAACTGAAATTGATCTCGCCTTTCAGTGTTTCTTATTCAAGAAGGCCTTTTCGGATGGCCTACTGGGCCCATTATCAGTTCTTAAGATAGCACAATTAATAAAAATTAATCTTTTTTCTCCCTTTTTTTTTAACCTCCGGAACCACCGTAAAGGTATATCGTCAGAGGATGAGATGAATGAATTGTAGCGTGTGTGAAAAATGTCATGCCTGACCGGGACTCGAACCCGGGACCTCTGGATGAAAGGCCGAGACGCTGCCACTCGCGCCACGGAGGCCGGCATTAATCAAGAACTTATCTTCTTGAGTAAGAAAAGATTTTAACAGTTAAAGATGAGATGAATTTTAGTTTTTATATACGGGTATGTAAACTATAAATTAATACATGTATGTATAAATATTCATTTCCAAATTTATGAAGCCGAGATGTCTGTTTTAATAAACATTAAAATATTGAGGTTAAGTTTAAAAATATCGGTACATTTTTCATAGGGTTTATATTACTTTCGTTATTTATATTGTTTGACTGGTAATGTATAGTGCTCCTGAAAGCTTGCATGATCGACTTTTGAAAACGGTAGTTTTTTTTTTCTTTTTTAAATCTGTTTGTTGTTAGTGTATAGCGATAACATACATAGCGAAAGTATAAATGTGTATGTTCTCTTTTTATTTTTTTTAGAATTTATTTAATGTAAAAACGTAGAGTATTTTATTCTAGAAGTTATTTACGTCTGACCTGTTTTGTTTTCCTTTGTTATAAGGAATACAAGAAATTACAGAAAAATAGGTATACATTGTCAGTTGTATTTAATGAAAATAATTTTGTTTTCCGTGCTTTCTCTTTAAATTAAAAATGTTCATTGATTAAAAAAAAAAACATAATTTTCAGAAGAATAGTGTATTTTTATTGTTTATTTTAGTGCTGAGTTTCATAAAATGATTCTTTTTTTTTGTATAGTAAATCGAAACAAATTTCTTCTTTTTTTTTTTTTTACTTTTTTTGGAATGTGAATTCTCCACATCTCCTCGAAAGTTGGTTGTGGGATTACGATATGAAATTTATTAGCGTAGGAAAAATTTTATATGAAATACCGTGTGGAAAGACGAAAAATAAATTTTTAAAGCATCGCGGGAGTTTTAAAAGTTACCTGCAATCGTCACGGAAAGCTGTACGATGTAAGTTTAAATAAAAAATAAAAAAATTAATGTGGACACTACATGACTTTCTTGAACGCCTATTAAATTACATAATTTTTTTTTTAATGAAAAGTACATAACATTTTTTTCCATTTATAACTTCTGATATAATATATATATATATATATTATTTTTATTGTTGAATTATTTGTGGGACTTTTTTTACAATCAGGTTAATAATTATTAATAAATCGATATATTTAAATTTAAAAAAAAGAAGAAAAGTAGAATGAAGTCTGACATGCCTTCCCCATATAAAATCAAAATATTTTATTAATTAAAACTTTATTTGGCTATAACATTGGAACCAATGAAAATAAGTACCACTTGTTATATATCGTTAAAAAGCTCTCAATGAGGGCTTATTACTGCAGTGAAGAAAAAGTAAAAAATGCAGGTTTTTATTTTTTTAATTTCGGCTTTTTTTGGATACTTTTGGTTCAGTCGATTGCAATTAAAAGAGGAATGTGCACAACTAGAGATTAACAACAGTCCTAAATCCAAAATTTCAACATCCAACGGCTAATCGTTTTTTAATTATACGAGATACGTACGTACAGACATCATACCGAAACTAGTCGAAATGGATTCAGGGATGGTCAAAATGAATATTTCCGTTGAAAGCTAAAAACCGAAATTTTTCGCGATCACAGTACTTTTTTCCTTTGCTACGAAGTTAACAGGAAAGGAAGTAGTTCCGATTTGGCATGAACAATTCATAGCTTGAAGTAATTTTCTGTATGAAAACTAAGAATTAAATCAACGACCTTTCATTTTATTTCAGTTTGCCCTAATAAAGTTAATTATTTTTATTTCAGTTCTTTTATCATTAAAGAAAATAATAAACGAAACGAAATTTGGTACGTTTTCCGTTTTACGCCCCCCCTCCCATTTTTTTCCCGCATTTCTTGACAAATAAAGCATTGTTTTTTATTCCGGTCATTTTAATCATATTAATCAAGATAAGCAAGCGTAGGTTAATGTCAAGTGCAGCGATAACGAGTTGGAAAACGTACTTGAGAGAAGTAAGTATGTGGATTAATCATTTATTAGAGAACCGAAAACGCGTAGATGATCCCTGATTGACGGTAAAAATAGAAGAGTTCTCATTTTCAAAAAGAAATTACAATAGAGGCAGAATTCTTCCAAATCTGTGGGTATTTACAGAGGATTATAATTATAATCTTAACGAAACTTATTCTACGCTCGCTTCGCGCGCTAACCTTGACTAATTAACAGTAATATTTTGATTACTTAAATATAATAAATTCGTTGATTATTGCAATTATTTATTATATAAATAATGAAAACATTAATTAATTAGTCGAGGTTAGCTAATATAGGTTAAGTTTGGTTAGCTTGTCGGCCTCCGTAGCGCGTGTGGTAGCGTCTCGGCCTTTCATCCGGAGGTCCCGGGTTCGAATCCCGGTCAAGCATGGCATTTTCACACATGCTAAAATTCATTCATCTCATCCCTCTGAAGATATACTTAACGGTGGTTCCGGAGATTAAAAAAAAAAAAAAAAAGATTATGTTCATAATTATACGCAATAACGGTTATATTTTTAATATGTAAAATATGTTAATATGGAGAATGTTTAAAATGACCGGTATAAAAACAGCATGTTAGTGTGTTCTTTCTAAAGTATTATTGGGTTATTTTCTTTGCTATAAGGTTACTACGTTATTCCTCTAATGTTTTATTCATTGATTATTATAAAAGATGCGAAAAAGTAGATGTCTTAAATGACGCACCAGGACTTCCAAACCTTCGACTAGTACACATTTACGCAAACACGGAGGAGCTGGAGGAGAGCGACAGCCCCTTACTGAGTCGCCGTACGTCCCTGCCTCTAGAGATGGACGGCGATGATGACGCACGTGGACTCCTGTATCCCCCAGCGTGAACACACATACGCATGCGCATTCATATATACACAAACAAATAAATGGTGAAGAGAGTGGAAGAGACCTGACCCAGTCCCGGACCCTTAGGGCCAAAATAGGTGAAGTCTTCCCTTCCCCGATTAGTAAAAGAAAACTAAAATAAGATAAAAGAAAGAAAGTAAAGAAAATAATTTGATTAATAAAGATGGAAAACTTTGTCCTTTCCGGTTTTTTCCTTGTTCCGCATTCTAGACTACCACTAGTGTGAGCTGCTCCTCCCCTGGGTTGTGCCGTATTTTATTGTTGGTCCGACCCCCAGGGGAAGGGGAAAAAAGGTGGCTTAAAACGCAAAAGTACCCAAAATTCCAAAATAGAACATTTTTTTTGCCCTGGAAGTAAAATCTTAATTTATAAATATTGTGTATATTCTAAGTGTAAACGTAGGAGCTTTTTTTTTGTATTTTTTATAAGTACCATAAATTTATAAAAAAACTAGGCCGAAAAGAAAACTGGTCTTTTCCCATGTAGCCATTCGAGCGGACAATGTACGAGGAAGTAGCACTAATTAAATTATATTAATTATATTCCATTATCATAGGTTTTAAGGAAACTGGCGTTATACAAACAGAGCTATTATAAAATTATTATTGATTATAATAATATTTTATTTCGGTTGAATATTGAATAATTCCGGCATGTACAGGATTTGATTTCTACTTAATCTCTTTAATATCTACTGTCAATTATTATTTTAATCAAAGTATTATGATAGTTAATACTTTGATAACAATTTTTCTATATTAATTTGAAATATATGATAAATCTCAATAATTTATTAATTTATTTGTTTTACTGATATTCATTCTTATTGATCCTGTTAAAACTTGTATTCAGTCGTTATATTTACCTGAATAGTATTGCAAATGATTTACAATTAATATTCGTATACACTATCTTTCTTAAAGTCATCTTATTTGGTTTTAAAAAGCTCTTGCATTTGTCTTAAGTTTTCGTTAAATAATTTTATTCATTTACTTATTTATTTTCCTTTATTTCTTTTATTTTCTTTCTTTATTTTTTTTTTTAATTTCTTTTTATTTATTTTCCTTTTCTTTTACTTCATTTATAGTAACAGCATTTTGCTGAACTTTATTATCGGATGACCCCTTGTTCCCGTGTGTGTGTGTGTGTTTATGACCTAAAATATTAAGTTTTCTATAAAATTTTACCTTGTCGATTTGTTGAAACTGCCTCTCTGAAACATCAAGTAGCATAAAACTACGAAGCGTTTCGGCATATCCAAAATACGTTTTAAGACTAATAATCGTAGTTAAGAGAGTTGTTTTAATTTAGTGAAACGACAATAAAGATGTATGGGGAGAGGGAGAATTACATGCATAAAAATGGCAGCAGTAAGATGTACTTAACTTTATTAGAGAATTTTGTAGATGTTAATGAGATATTACATCTAATAAATAGACTGAAAATTACGATTAATATTTTTCATTTTGTACGAGATGTTTTAGGTAGATTTCGTAAGAAAACTACCTATTGTAATCGGTACCATGATTCGACTTCCGGAAAATTTTGACATATCTTCGCGTTTCATACCCCAAAACCACCGTCAGTTCAAAAGTTCATATATACATTTATACATACATTTAACTTTCTTGTGGACAGGATAACTGTCGTAATTTTGCACCAGTCACTTTCAAATTTATATATAAAAATATAACGACCCAAAATCTCGGTCGAGTTTGTTAATAGGAAAAATCGGAAAATGGGTCTGGAAATGGGGGGAGTGGACTCTTTCGAGAAAAAAAATCAAAATATCGCTATAACTTTCTTATTAAGAAAGATATCGAATTCGTTTAAAGTTCGTATTATTCTTTGGATATGGACCTAAAACTTATGTAAGCAAAGTTTTTTGATATCACTAACAACTGGCCCCAGGGGGTGGAAAAAATCGGGTTTTGAAAACAAAAAAGATCATACCTCCCTTATTAGGCACAGTGTCGAATCAGTTTAAAGTGGTCGTTAGTCCTCTAAACATTACCTAAAACTTTTGTCGGAAAGAATTTTTGATCACCCTTACGGGAAGAGATGACCAAAATATTGGTGGAATTGTAAAAAGATGGGGCTGGTTGTATGCTAAACATGTTTACAGTTTCAGTGAATAAAGTGAAGTGAGTAAATTCTAAATTTTTTTAACTGTAAGGTGGAAATCTTTTTAATCTCCCATTAGCACCGGTGAAATCAACCTCCGCCTTCCGGCGTGCCGAAGGGATTTTTTTTTTTGTTACATTTTGAAAAAATAGGATGGGCTTTATTCGATAAGTACATAGATTTCGGTTTGGGGTTTTTAAATAGTCACCGGATGCAAAACAGTCTTCACTTACTTATATAGGCAGAGTCGCCTTCACCAAACATTAAAAATACGAACACAATTTTAAATATAATAGCATTCTTACGCGTATCAATTAAAGTTTGGCCAAATTTTATAGAACCTCAGCCGGAGAAACGGTATCAAGAATGATGAAATAGGGTGGTAATAAGGAAGGGCCGATTTACACACGGAGAGGAATTAAAAACTTCATCCGTTTACTTCAAGGCTCGTTCTCTCTATTTGGAATTCATTCTCCTATAATCGATCGATATATCCGGATATCATTACCTAAAATGTTGACTGAATTACTGATAAACGATTTTGCGTCGAAACGTATACTGCAATGAATTATTGTTTTTCCCCATCACTACTACTAAAGATTAGATTAGCTTCATTTTTGTTTACGGAAAACGTAAGTTAGTTCAAAAGTATGAAATTGAACACTACATTCTTCAAGTAGAGTGGTTTATTTACTTAAATCCAAACTATACAGACACAGTTTTAAAACTTCTTAACAAATAGTAGTGAAAAATGTGCTTGCACTATTTTAAAAAATCTGATGCGGTAACCACATAATTTCCTTGTACGCCCATTAAGTTACATATTCATAATTGTTGATGCACTTCATTTAAACTTATTTCGTCTAAAAGTGAGTTACGATCCTCCAATTCTTTAATAAAATGGACAGTTACTTAATTGCTAAAATATTCATTTTTATTAATAACTAAACTGCAGTTCGAGACAGAACTTTATTTGGCAACCAGTTGGTCCTCTTTTTTCTATTTAGCCTCCGGAACTGCCGTAAGGTATTAACTTCAGAGGATGAATGAAGATGATATGTATAAATGTGAATGACGTGTAGTCTTGTAAAATCTCAGGTCGACCACTTCTGAGAAGTGTGGTTAATTGAAACCCAACCACCAAACAACACCGGTATCCACGAGCTAATATTCAAATCCGTATAAAAGTAACTACCTTTACTAGGATTTGAACTTTAGAACTCTCGACTTCAAAATCAACTGATTTGCGATGTCGCGCTAACCACTAGACCAGCCCGGTGGGCTTAGAACCAGTTGGTTCGCATCCTCGCTGCATAATGCGATTAGTGATTAGACTATCACTAGTCTAATCACGTGATAGACGTGATTAGTTGAATGAAATTCTCTCCGACCGCTGGATTGGTCGCCGGAGACTAGATGGCATGGCTTGTTTGCCATGGCCATTTTTGCCGATCTGACTCGTGCGACTTTTTTCTTTGAGAATCTAAAAGGATAAAGTGTACTTTCCACCGTTATCGGCTGACCTACCCGCATTTGAACACAGGATTGAAGCAGTTGTTATATCAATTACTCTAGACCTGCTGATTAAAGCATGGAATGAATTCACCTACAGGATGGATATGTGCCGTATAACGAATGGTGCTACGTTGAACACTTATAAGAAAAATTGTTTTAGTTGTTCTATCATTTCAAGATTAATAAACCAATATACGTGAAACTTGAGAAATATTACATAGCTTTAAAATCTTGATATTAATTTTGAAACTCACGGTACTATTCAATCGATTGATTCGAATCATTCAGTCCAAACCCAGTTCACATAATGATACAGGCTCACAGTTTATTAATTCAATTCATTAAAATTCGTGCTTCAGTCGGCTGTACTACATATACTACTGTTTATTCTTATATATATATATACATCTGATGAAACTCCCGGTAACGTAAGAATTCTAACGAGGGGTCATACATATAAATCGGTTTTTAGCCCTTGCGCTGCTAGGGCGGAACAACATAATAAATTCCTTTTTGGGCAGACGTGTAAAAAGAAGATGATTTTTTATTGCCTTTAAGAGGACAGGAGGGAATTTGCCTTCCGTTGTTAAACATTATCATTTTCGATAATGTTTATTGCGTTATTGATGTTTGTTTAAACAGAAATATTGCGAAAGTCTTTTGAAAAATGGTGTATGGATCGGGAAAATTACAGTTAAAAAATTGCTGACAACTAAGGGAAATTTTCTGAGACCTATTTTTTGATAAATCAGTAATTTTCAATTTTAATGCATCGTGCGGTTTAATATCCTTATTACTTTATCTAATACATTTATATTTTCCGTAAGTTGTTTTACTTTTAAAGCCGTAAGATTTTCTGTTTTCGCCCAAGCATCAAACATAACCGAATAATATATACGATCAACAGGACTGTTTGGTTGTGCAGTTTTAATTTTAACATTTTAGATAATTCTTGTAACTAGAATTTAGAGAGTTCAAAAAAATGGTTTAATAGCAGTATTTATAAATATTAATTAGGTGTTTAGTAAATTAAAAAAAAAAAAAAAATTACCGGCCTGTTAACCGTTGTGTAAATTTTACACATTACACCAATTGGATTAGATTGTGTTAACGGTTCTTTAATTTTTTATTTTCTTAATTATTAGATTTTAATTTTAATTAAAAATTTTTTTTTTTTATTTTAATTTTTCTTAATCCCGATGTTTGATGGAATAATTTAAAATAATTTGTCTGTTGTTAACGATGTGAATATTGACGTTATTTCTAGTGTAATAATGGTGAACATTTATGTAAGAGCCGGGTATATTTGATGGTAAAAAAATTAACGACAACAATTGTAAAAAGTTGACGATATTTATTTATCATCAATATTTCTATTCGTGACTGTAAACTAGAAAAGTATCGCCTTTAAGAGAACAGAAGGGAATTTGCCTCCCGTTGTTAAAAAGTGCTAGCCAATATGCCTGACCCAGAATTACAGACGTTTTAAGTCGTCACAGCGTCAGCGTCTCAGACTCTCGCAACGCTAGCCAAAATGCCCATCTCCCTTCGTCGCTACCTCCTGCTGCCACACCCCTCTGCCGCACAATAATGTACAAACCGAGAGACAAACATCGCATCAGCAATAACCTCATCAAGTAAAAATATTAAAAAAATACCGACACACAAACACACACAGAATTTAACTGCTACATTTGCAAGTTAAGCGAATTGTTATCCGAAATAACATTTTTAGAATAAAAGAACTGGTAATGTTTGTTAGCATTTTAAACAGGGGTGAGTGTTAGCTAAATGTGTTTTTCAGTTTAATCTGAAGACTAAATCTATGTTTTTTTACGTAGAGTATTTTTTTATTATTTCATTTTAAACAGATCTAAGTGAAACATGCTCGTAAATTAATGCTTGATTTTAATAGTTAAAAGTATTCGCCTTGTCTATTGTTAAGCTATTATTGTCATCATCAACATCATTATTGTACGAACCTGGCATTAGAGTAAGCACTTTCCTTTTTTTTTTCTTTTTTTTATAGAGATTTTAACTTGCCATCTTTCACTGTAAAAAAGTAAACATTTTACGGAAATATTTATATCAAATAACTTGGAGGACCTGCTTCTTTTAAATAAAATTCATCGAATGATGGTCACTTATTACCATTATGTGAAGGTGAGGAAGATCGATAATCTATTCTAGAAATCAGGAATAAAGGGATCCCGATGTTTTATTCTGTGTTAACGTTTTTAATTAAATTGAGCTGAAGTTTTTTTTTTTGCTCTTTGATGGGATTGATAATACAGAAAGATCTCAACCGGTTTGAGTGATTCGATAAGTTTTGATGTCGTTTTCTCATCATCCATTGATTTTATGAAAAAGGTAAGTAAAATTTGATAAACTTCATATATAACTAGCCGGGTCGGGCGAGCACCCGTGGACACCGCCAGTCCAGGTGAACACCGGAGAGTCGAGAGTTTTAAAGTTCAAGTCCTAGTAAAGATAAAAATTTTTATACGGATTTGAATACTAGATCGTGGATACCAGTGTTCTTTGGTGGTTGGGTTTCAATTAACCACACTTCTCAGGAGTAGTCGACCTGAGATTGTACAAGACTACATTAAGATTCATACACATCATCCTCATTCATCCTCTGAAGTAATACCTTATGGTAGTTCCGGAAGCCTAAACAGATAAAGAAAGTTGAACACCGGAGCCTACCCAGTTGCGTGACGGGATCTACCCTCGGGGCCGCAGAATTGCTCACCATTCCTGTCTACCAAAGGGCTCCGTCCCCTGGACCCCGACAATGGTTCGTTGCTCTCATGGGATAATAATACTGATAAATAACAAATTGTTCAGGCTGTATAGATACATGAAAATACTAAATTACAAATGACAGAATATTAGTAAGTATGACAAGACCTTTGGCAACGAAACGTTCGCTTATTTTTGTTGCCATGGTGACAGAAATATAAAATTGAAATAGAAAGATAATCTTTTTACTTCCTTGTACGAAAGATAGTATTGAACAAACAGACAAGCTTACGGGTTTGTATTATATCTATTTTTATTATGCGAGCACTTTATTGGAAAAAGGCAAATGCAGAATCGTATCAAAATCATGGATTTTTGTTTCTTGTTTTCCCCCCACTGATGCCCAAATTTCTCGATTGCTGTAGGGGAAGAGTTGAGGAGGGGGATTTATTTGTGTAGCGTAATATATGTGCCAAAATTCAGTTTTATGAGATTCCTCGTAAAACTCGACTGAAAATTTAAAAGTTTTATGATACTCAAACGAATAACAATAGTTAATTGAACGAACAATTATTTAGAGTACTGTTGTATGAACTTGGTATTTGACTAATCAGTTAACCATAAAAAAAATAAAAATATCGCGAACTCAGTGTTATTAATTTAATGAATGTAATAAACAAATTACAAATTTATTTTTAATAATATTTTATTTTAGCTGGGAGTTCTGATGTCCTTATAAATTTTGTTAATACGTGTATTTAATAGCAAACGAGAGGGAGCATGTTGAAGAGGGAGTGCTATTACAAAGAGAAATACAAATATTACTTGTATCAGGCGCAGCTTAATCTAGAAACGCTGCATTATTTTATTAGGTCAAATGTTATTGCTCATCAGCCTTGTAGTAGATGGAATACTGTCAAACGTTAGAAAAAATAAATCCAAAATCAGTGTTACATTCGTCCGAACAATGTATAAAACAGTCGCCCAATTTAAATGCTAGTTTCATTTAGTAGTGCGATTTGTTGTAGCTATCCTCTCCCTTTATTGATGAACAAAGTTATTAATTTTTAAAATTTTGTGTTCTAAATTCAGCTTTTTTATTTTTCTTTATAGATATACTGCATTAATATATGTGCGTTTCTTTCACCTGTTTTTCTACTGTTAATTTTCGAAGAATTATTCGGATTTTCGAAAAATAATTTTATATTTCTAGAAAATTATTATTCAATTTTATTTTTATAAAAGAAAATGGGTAATCTATATAGAATGTTATGGGTATTACAGTTTTACAGAAATCTTAATTCAACATCATTGCATAGACAAGGCCTTGAGAGGTCAGGAAAGGTTTTGAAAAATTACCATAAGCCAGGGAATGTATTGTTGTTTGTAAAATGTCACACAGAAAACTTGATAAATTTTATTTTGGAGAAAAGTTAGTGAAAGATGAGGATTACTTACGTATTTTCCAAACTTAAAAGGCTTCAAACATCGGAAAAAATAAAGAAAAATTCGTAGAAACTCTTTTTTAAGTTATTTAAAGTTTGAAATGTATAACAGTAAAGCGTATATTTGAGATAGTGCTCGGGTGTTAAAATATTAGTTTTTATTAATAACTAAACTGCAATTCGACACAGAACTTTATTTGGCAACCAGTTGGTCCTCTTTTTTTCTGTTTAGCCTCCGGAACTACTGTAAGGTATTCCTTCAGAGGATGAATGAGGATGATGTGTATAAATGTGAATGACGTGTGGTCTTGTTCAATCAGTGGTCGACCACTTCTGAGAAGTGTGGTTAATCGTTTAAAATATTAATTTTATTATTTATTCTTTTATATAATTTATTTATTGTTTTAGTATTATATCCCCATTTGTATGGAAAATTACATCTTTGTGCTGGTAAGGTGGAGAAAATTTTTTTAAAAATTACTGTGTTATACTAACGGAAACCATGTTGAAGAATTTTATTGATATCAAAGCTTTAAAACAAGATCTCATTTATTGATGCCTTATATCATAGAGAATACGAACGAGCTGCTAATTTACAAGAAAAGTTGTGTAAATTTATAGTCTTTGTAGATCTATACATCACATTGACATCAGAAAAACAAGATTAAAGACACAAAAATGAAGTTTATTATAAGACTGGTGTGTTCTTTGTGGTAATGGAAGTGAGACATGGGTTTGATCAACAAGAGATATACGAAACCTGAAGTTTTGTAGCGTTATGAAAAGATTGGATAAATTAAGAAATTACGTAACCCAGCCCGGTGGGTCTAGTGGTTAGCGCGACATCGCAAATCAGTTGATTTCGAAGTCGAGAGTTCCAAGGATCAAATCCTAGTAAAGGTAAAAAATTTTAAACTGATTTGAATACTAGATCGTGGATACCGGTGTTCTTTGGTGATTTGATTGGGTTTCAATTAACCACACTTCTCAGGAGTGGTCGACCTGACTATACTTCATTCACATTCATACACATCATCTTTTGAAGTAATACCTTATGGTAGTTCCGGAGGCTAAACAGACAAAGAAAGAAGAAATTAAGAATTACGTAATACGTACCATGTTAGGTATTCACAGTCTTAATGTTAAAATCATAGAGAATAATACTACACAAGATTGAGAAATTCGGAAGAAAGATTCCCTGCGTCGGCTTTACAGTATCCACCTGTCGACATTGACAAGCTGACGGCACTAGGTTGTAGGATGTGGTCCGCACCTGTTGTCATCAAAGGGAGGGATGGCATTTTGGTGAACCCACTTTTTTCTTTTTTTTTAATCTCCGGGACCACCGTTAGGTATTACTTCAGAGGATGGAGGTGAATGATTTGTAGAGTGTAAAAAAGCCGTGCCTGACTGGGATTGAATCCGGAACCCCCGGATGAAAGGCCAAGACGCTACCGCTCTTGTCACGGTGGTCGGTAATGAAACCACTTAGGAGAGATCTGAAAGTTCTTTCATTAAATCTCATCCAAACGATCGATAAATTCTCCCAAGCAGATACTATCATTGAAATATAGCTACTGACTAGATATTTGCAAGCGGATGAAGTCGACCAAGAAGATTGTAAGAAGTTTTTGGAATTCATAATTAAAATACAATTTTCACAATTTGCATATCGACTGTTTTGTGTTAAAAAAATCTTTTCTAAACTTAAGCTGATTAAGTCCTACCACGAGATAGTCGAAGCTTTCAAGTTTGCCCATTACTTTAGGAGAATACAAAAGAGCTGATCGAATTATTTTTTACACTGTTATCAATGGACATTGCTTGTGTCAATTAATTTGCTTATTTCAAAGCAGGAAGACAAAAATTGTAATGTTCCGAAATAAAAATTAAAGGAGTATTAATAAAGTAAAATCGCATTAATCCGGACCAATTCTCCCGATCCGATCAAAAGTTCTTTACGAGTTTTAAAGAAGTTTTCTGAAAACACACATTTGAAAGAAACGGCGAGTAGACATTTTAATGCGCCAATAAAAGTAATTACTTTTGTTTACGATTAGGCCTACATGACATTACTATAGACGTTATGCTACTTTGTATTGACAGATGCGAGTCATTAGCCAAAATAAACATTTTACATTTATATTTACTCATGTACTGGTTTTCGACAATTTTAAATGTCAGTCGAATTTGATCGTTCGTAGTCGTACGTTATAGTAACTACAATACAGTTAAATTGGTATCGCGTTTTTGTTTGTTAATTTTTATCAGTATTTTTGTATGTGTCCGTGTTTTGTATTTCTAAAACAAAAAATGGTGACAAAAAGGAAAAGTGTTAACAGTTTCTATGGAAGAAAAAATCCACGCTTTAGCCGGTTGATCAAGGGGAAAGCTTAAAAAAATATGGCCCTCGAATTAGAAATTGTGAAGCAAACGGTTTCCGATTGGAAAAAAATAGAGATGCCATCGAAAACTTGTGTACGAAAATAGTTGCTAAAGACACTTTGGGAAATAGAACTTCATTAAAAAAATCTAAAAGCAAGCATTTGGACAAAGCTTTGTATTATTCAGCAAAAGGACACAAATCTGGCAAAGAAAGATCGACACTTCTGGTATGCAATAACGCAACCCATCGGGTTGGTCTAGTGGTTAACGCGACATCGCAAATCAGCTGATTTCGAAGTCGAAAGTTCTAAGGTTCAA
>JAAAKQ030075031.1:0-15281 GCA_010016005.3 Zanna intricata | reverse complement strand
ACCATTCTCGAATCCACTGGAACACACACAAAAAATTTCATCAAAATTGGTCCAGCCGTTTAGGAGGAGTTCAGTCACATACACACAGACAGAAGAATTATATATATAAACATTAATTTTTAGAGAGATTAAATAACATTAGAGATTAATGAAGATGGAAATGGTGCAAGAGACCTGCTTTTGGGCAGACGACCATACAATGAGGTAATTTTAGTTTGATCCAAAATCTCCATTAATAAATCAAAGTGAACATAATACAAAAGTTCACTAATTAGAATTACAATAATAGTCTTTTCAGAAAACTGACAAAATATTTACACTGTTACTTAAAACATGTTCTCTTACAATTAGTAGTTTTTAATACAGAATTGAAAACCATCAGATTTAAAATTTGTTTAAATAAAAAAGCGACTGAGAATGCATGTTTTGCCATTAATTTTCAGTAAATTTAAGATTTTGACATCCTTCATTTAGTTTATAACTTAAAAAGAGCCAAGCATAAGATTACAAATTTATAATTAATTTAATTATTTTATTTCAGTTAATTTAATAAGATTAAATTTAACCCTTAAAATTCTATTAGTCATTCATATAATTTTATAAAAAATGTAATCCCTTAAATTGTAAATATAATTTTTAATTTACTCTTTCATTTCAGGCTGAACCTTACTATACAAGTTACGTTCGTGGTTTGTGTGGTAATAATGATGGCTACAAATATAACGACTTCACCACTCCAAGAGATAGCATCTTGGCAAGTCCAGAACAGTTTATTGAAACATATGCTTTTTCAGCTGAAGAGTCTTCAAAAATTAAAGAAAATCGAGCAGAGGCAGTCAATCCTTTTTTTAATCAAGAATCATTACGTAACAGAGATAAAGAAGTTGAACAATCAAGTTCAAAGAATGATTATAATTTTGGAAAACTAATGACTACTTCAGATGAGGTTAAATCAAGTAATTACTTGCCTGATTATCAGTTTGAAAATAATGACACTGACAATTCAAACAAATTTGAATCAAGTACTAACCCATCTCATTATCAGTCTAAAAATGAAAATACCAATGCTCCAAAAAATCTTGAATCAAGTACTTATCTAGTTGATTATCGATCTGAAAATATGAAATTTGATGCTTCAAGCAAATCTGAATCAAGTACATACTCACCTGATTATCAGTCTAAAAATGAAAATACCAATGCTCCAAAAAATCTTGAATCAAGTACTTATCCAGCCAATTATCGCTTTGAAAATAATGATACTGACAATTCAAACAAATTTGAATCAAGTAGTAACCCATCTCATTATCAGTCTAAAAATGAAAATACCAATGCTCCAAAAAATCTTGAATCAAGTACTTATCCAGCCAATTATCACTTTGAAAATAATGATACTGACAATTCAAACAAATTTGAATCAAGTACTAACGCATTTCATTATCAGTCTAAAAATGAAAATACCAATGCTCCAAAAAATCTTGAATCAAGTACTTATCTAGTTGATTATCGATCTGAAAATATGAAATTTGATGCTTCAAGCAAATCTGAATCAAGTACATACTCACCTGATTATCAGTCTGAAAAGAAGTACGTCGATACATCAAACAAAATCAAACTGACTACTTACCCTAATCGTGAAAGTAAGAACATTTATTCAGATGAAAGAGTGACCATTCCTTCTAATGGATGCAGAGATAGTGAATACAGGATAAGGTATATTGGTGATAAAATCTGTGTGAGTTTACAACCATACCCAGTATGCTACGGTCACAGAAAATGTTTCAGCAGGAACTGGCATACTATAGAGGTTTGGTTCACTTTAATATTTTTAAGATATATTCTCAGTATGTTTCCTTTTTTCTTATACTGCTAGGGACAGAATTACAATCATACACAAATTAAATAACCACATAATATTTAGATTTATAACATTTAACTGGAGTTTATTCATCCTTACTAATTTATTGACTCAAAATTTTATGAACTTATAAGCTTGATTTTTTTCATACACTGATAATATCAAGGCAGAAACTTAGTTGTGGAAATTTAATTTTTTTTTAATATAAGAGCTACAGTAATATCAGACTACATTAGTCAAAGGGAGTTCTGTAGTTTTGGTTAATTTGTGGGCAATTTTGATCGTGGCCCATTTAGCTTATGGATAACTAGAGTTGCTTTGAACCAAGTTCATATAAAATTTAGTAGAAGAGTTCACTGTCCTCAAGAGAAAATGTTCATGCGCAAGGTTTTAAAGGCACCATCTAACCAAAACTTTGAAAGAAAGGTTATACTTTTTAGAATTAGAAAGCAGTTAATTATTTCTGTTGTAAAACAGCCAGTGTAAAACAAAGTTGACTGGTGGCAGTATGATTTCAAAATGATTTGACGTTATTTGAAAGTATCCATCACAGACCATACGTAGGTTTACTGGGTATAAAATTCCCTTCATTATTATTTTACAACTTTTCTTCTTTTAATAAATAAAAGAAGTATAGAAGTACTTAAGTATAGAAGTACATTAAAATACATTTTTTTTAATCTAAGAAATACTAAAAAAAATTGTCCTGTAAGATATTTAATATACTAACAGTAATTTCAAATATGTTATTAGTATATACCATTTAACTGGTTTTTATATCTTTAAATTTACATTTCTTGAATTTTTTTAGTAATTTCTCTATTTTTTAAGAACTGAATAAAATAAACTAAAAGGGGCAAACTGAGAAAATTGAGCTACTACCAAGTAGTAATGATTCAGTAATTATCAACAATTTCTTTCAAAATACTTTCTAAATACACTGTTTTATTAACATACTAGCTGTGGATCATACACCATAGGCTCAATAATTGTTTTATGTTTTGTGATGGACACATCATCTGTATTCAGTCTTGTGAGTTTTATATATATATAAGATGCTGGTAGGAATGTTTGCATACTGTAATAAACTAAAAATGTATCGATATATGAAGCAATAGTACACTTACTTTTGTTTCATACATCATCCTTTTTATTTACCTAAAATGATACCTGCCTTATTCCAAGAGGTTTACCTTTCCGTTCCAGGATGAATTTTTATAGTCAAATTATGTAGGCTCAGTGAACATGTAAAAAGCTATATTCATATTATCATTGATATTATGCTGTTATTATACTGGTGCATTTTCTGGTTCTGCTATTTGCAAACAGGAATTCTGTCCAATTCACAGCCAGTCAGAACACCACAGAACTATTATATATATTAAATAATTATTGGTAAAACATTAAAATAACTTTTTACTCGGTCTTTGAATTTTTACACATAAATATTAAAAATAATTATGGCCCTGGGCAAGACAGTTAACTGTCTCGATCAGTCCATCTTCCATTTCCCTTAATTCTTCTTCCATGAAAAAGTATTAAGAGAGTTGGGTCAACTGCTTTGATCTCATTGCAGCTGGTGCCATACTAGTATCTTACGATAGCTGTTAAGGCAGCTACTATTTTAGACCGAGTTTAATAGAATAGTCACTCTTGTGTATCCATGGAACTGTTCAAGGAATGGTTTCTATTTGTGAAAAGTGAGGGTACTCAGAAAGCTAAATTAGTAGCTGGGGGGGGGGGCCTACTTTATAAACCCAAGCTTCTTATTCCTAATTTTAATCGATCAATAAATAAATTAAATGTAATGAATTTTTAGTAATTAATTTTAATACTAATATATACTTCTTTATTTTTAGGCCAATTTCTACTGTGAGCACAGAGCAGATAAATATATCCAATTCTTGAAAAACCTGGTTGATAAGGGAGGTCACATTAACTTTAGAGAAAGGAGATATGACATGAGATTGCACATTAATGTTCCGCTTGAGTGTCATACATTTCTACAAAATTATAAACCTGGCGTGATCGGAAATATTTTATCATCTATTAGACATTAAGTTATTTTAATAGTGTAAGAAGGAACCACTTATATTTTTCATATAATTTTCTGATTTTATAGTATAGTTAAAATTAATTAATGTTTTTTTTTTTTTTTTGTATTTTATGTATGATTATTTACGTATTATTTATTAAAGATTTTTTAAATCAAGATATGAAATTAACTTCATATTTTGATTCAATAAACTGTTAAATATAAAGAAGATATGTAATTTAATATGCTGAATCGTTCTATTCCTGCAGTACAATTTTTTACAACATTAAACAATTATGAAATGATTATTTATTCATTATACCTTTTTTTTTAATTAAGATGTAATACAAATTTTATCAAAATATATAAAATAAAACACATACAACTCATTATTCTATGTCATACAACATATTATATTGTTGATTGAATGTTAATTAGGAGTGGATTACTTTTAATATAGAGTGTTAGAAAGACATGAATAAAAGCCTGATTATGTCAAAACTCATTTTCGAAAAGAACATGATAGGATTAAAGAAATGCTAACATTTAACTACAGTTAGATTTTATTGTTTAAATGTATTACCAATGTGTATGTAATTAAGTAACTAAAGATGTAATGTAAAATACAAATTTATTTAAACAGCTTATATTACTCTTAAAATTAATTTCTTTTTCTCTACAAGAAAAAACTAATTTGACACCATAAAAAAGGCTAAATAAACTAATTCACTTATAAGTTAAAGCCTTGAAAAAATCCTGATACTCTTTAACTACTATTCATACAATATAATTTAAGAACTTTTTTTATACGGTAAACTGCGGCCCATATTAACTTTCACTCTAAATAAAATCAGAGGCTGGTGATGATATCACTGTGAGTTATTCTGCAATTTGATGTGACACTGATGTTTGATGATGATTTTGATTGTCATCGCTATTTATGATCTGGAAAAGATGCTAACAGAGTTTGTACTTTTAGAATATGGATTTTTTTATTCTATGTGTGATTTTTTTATTTTGATTCGTTCTTGTGTGTCTGTCATTGGTCTTTTAGTAGTACTGCGCAATATTTTCATCTCACTGATGTTTGTGCACAGGTGAATTATTATAATAGAGTGTTCGGTGAAAGCGGATTCAATAGTGGAGTGAAGAACTCTCTTTGTTTCATTCTGTTAAACCCTAATTGTTCAATGTAAAATGTCAGGTCTATAGACTATGAATTCACCTAACCTTGTAAAATCTGTATAGAAATTTACATAAGATAATTAAGAATATAATGATTAATCATGCTATTTAGTGTTATTAAAAAGATACAATATATTTTTGAAATCAAGTTCAGTACATACCTTTGCAAATAACACTCTGCAATAATGACAAAATACATTGTCAAAAAAAAGTAATTTATAAACTATTTAAGGGAGAAACTGTATTACTCTAACTGTGACTGAACAAGGGTAAAAATAAATATTTTTGTACTTCATCTGGAACCAGCTAATATTGTATATTAACAGATATAGTGGAAAATGCTTGTGATGGTATATTTTGAATTTAGATCTCTCAGAACTCTAAGCATTTATATCGACTGAAGCATATGTTTCTGTGAAAGAATTCAAGCTATAAACTAGATATATATTAGCGATTTACAAAAGGAAAAATTTAGCCCAGGGATGAAAAGAAAGATATGAAGATATTGATGATGAATATACCAAATGAGTATTATTTGTAAAACTTTGAAAGAAGCATTTTAAGAAGAATGTCTGAGTCAGTTTTCAAAGATAAAAATGGACAGACAAAAAAGAGGGTTCAATTGACTAATAGAAAGAGAAGGTTTAACATTTTCTTAAATTGCACAAAATTAGATGATTAAAGCATGTTTTATGAATGAAGAGAGATGCCAGAAATAATTATGAAAGGAAGGCTATGTAAAAGAGTGTAGTAGTGCTACAAAAGGAAAAGAAGGATAATGTGTGTTTTGCTTTATTATCAATTCTGTGATGTTATGATGTAATCTGTTTTACTAATTTTCAGGTAATTCTTCTTATTTAGTTGTAAATGAATTGTGCACAGTTCAAGAATAGATTCCATTTTGGATCTATCATCAAAACAACCGTATAAAACATAATCCTGAATAGTGTGAGATCGATAGCCATATCCTTGCTTCACCGATGTCAATTGTAAATTTCTGCTGTTAAAAATTACACAAGGTTATTGGATTAAGACTTGTAAGATAATAAAACAAATTTGATTTTCAGGGGGTCTATTAATTTTGCTGCTTTGATTCTAATAAGTTCTACATACAACAAACAGGATGGAGCTTTTCAAACTGATCCAAAGAAGACATAAGAGCTCTTCACTACACTGGCACATCTACGTTTACTGACTACCTCATAGCAATTCACTCATGCACAACCACTGACTAAATGAATATCTTATAGTTTACCAATAAAAGATGAATACCTGAAATTCATGAGCAATCAAAATACACAATCAAGCCAAAAAAAGAATTTTGAATTAACAAATACAATCACAACCACACTTATAATTATTCTTGAAAATCTTAGCGATCCAAACACCAGTATCACAACCAATGGAAGATAACCCTCATAGTTCCTAGTCATAGTTTCTGATTTGTTTTAGAAAGAAAGATAGTTCATTTAAGGATTTTATAACAATAACCATTAAGTGAAGTGTATGGTTGTTAATAAAATACAAACTGTATAAAAAGAACTAACCAGCTCTGTAATGTTTAAATGAAGTAGTTTGTGGGAGAAACAAGTAAAAATACTTGCCCATTTTACTCATTTAGGTTTCCCCTGACTAGCTGAATGTTTTATAATAACAACTTTTACAAATAATACATGTTTTAATTAATAATTCAAATAAAATAATCATACAGTCTTATATGAAGCAGAATCGCTATTATTACGAGCCACAACTAAGCAAAATTTTTTAAATTGAACAATTTATAAAAGAAATCATTCTTTAATTTAGATATTGAGGCTATTAAATTACAAATAATTAAATAATTATTAAATTATAAATAATATTATGAAATTTAAAAAAAAATAAGTAATCAATCATAGAGAATTATAATTTTTCTAAAACCAGGTTAATATAAATAAGACCACCTGGATAAACAACAGTAATAATATTACTGTCTTTTTTCATACCCTTTACAGTTATCTCCTGTGACAAAGGTAACAGAGTGATATATTTACAATAACATGATTTCAATATCAATTTCAACAAATTTCTGTCTTTTGATGTAATTAATTTTTCACAACAGATACCTAATAAACATGTTAATACAAAAATACTGAAAATAAGATTTTTTTAAAACTTTTTATAAATTAACTATAAATATTTTTACAAATAATTACATTATTAAACTCATTTTATATTTCAATAATCATAAGCATATTTACAGTAATGCAAATTAAAATTGGTACTGTTATTTCAGTGAATGAATTAAAATTAATAAAAAAAACAAAACAAAAATCCAGTAGTAGAACAAAAATCTATTTTTCAAGCAAAACATCTTAAAGAGGGATTTTTAACATTAGCCAACTTTTCAAAATAAAATAAAAAAACCCAACTATTTATGTAACTATAAGTAAAGCAACAAGCTGATGCTAGTTATCTAGAATTATCATAATTATTTTTGAATGAGGACTGAATTTTGTAACATGCAAAAAATTACATTGCAAATTAACATGATCAGGTAAAAGGCATTTCACCTTCTAAGTTTGCTTATTATACATATATATTTATTTTTTTTTTTCGTATATATATATATTATTTTAATAATCTTTTCAGAAATATAATACTGGTTTGGTTCCATCGCTTTTTTGTATTATACTAGCAAATACCCCATTTGCATTTTGAAAACCAGAAGATCGGTTACAAAGATATAACAATATATCTCAATAACTGTGATCTGTTAGATTGAGAATGTACCTGACGCATGCAAAAGTTAGCCTTCAACCTACTAAAAAATACCCCATTTGAATTTTGAAAATCAGACAATTGTTTGCAGAGATATTATAATAGCACCACATTGCACCTTCCAAAACAGCGCCCCAGGAGCATCCCGTCTGTTACCAGTTGATGGTAATGATTGGTTTAGCCTCACACAAGATGATTGCATACCTCCCCATATACATAGACCCCACAGGAAGCCCATTATTATTAAAATGAACAGAATTTTTAAAAATTTATTTAATATTATTTAACGTAAATTTAATTCTATTATATCTGTAATATTATTCATTCAGCTCAAACCCAGATAACACAGTGAATGAGACTCACAATTCACAGTTCATTAATTCAACTCATTAAAGTTTGTACATCAACCAGAAAATCTCCACTACTAATTCTACTACTACTGTTACCGTGCGCGCGCGCGCACGTGTGTGTGTGTGTGTGTGTGTGTGTGTAAACAATATAAATAAATAAAATAATAGCATAAATAAGTAAATCAATAAATAATATACTAAAATATGTATATGTGTGAATTTATATAGATATATAACCTATGACACTCCCAGAAACATAACGATTTCAATATAGGGTCTTACATCTAAGTTGGTTTGGTCGTTGAGCTGCTATGGTGGAACAAACATACACATACATACATTCTAAAAATATTGCACTCCTTTTTGGGCAATCATGTAAAAACAGAACAGAAAGAGATAAACAAAAGAAAAAACAATAAAAGAAAAGGAAAAATACAGGATAAGAAAAGGAAAAAAACAATTTTCACATGAATTAAAATCACACACTTCTATTTTTAATAAAAGTCATAGTTTTGTAAACTCATTTCATTCAATCGTTAAAAAAATTCTAATTTAGGTTAATTCAATGCTCAAATTATTTTCAATGCACCACTAGTTTAATCTCTTCTTTGATAATCTTTTCATATTGAAAATTCTTACATGTTTTCAATATAAGAAGGAACTTCCTAAAGATGGAGGAGATTGGGCAATTTGTGGTGAAAACTTTCACTTTCATTGTGCTGGAATAAAACGTTCCATCTGGAAAACTAAAGGTAAATATGATCATCAAAAGTGGAGTTGTGAAAGATATATAGAATTGGGAAAACAAGAAAACAAGGTTTGGTGGATGAAGAACCAGATGAACCAACCTAAATCATTCTTAAAAACCTTCAAAAGATGTTCAAGGATGAGGAGAGATTAACAGCAGAGAGGGTCAATAATATGGTGGCTATCCTGACTGATTTTGAAGAGAAAACTACTAACTTCTTCAATAAGATGAAAAAGATGGAGGAGGAATCTAAAGCCTTAAGACATGACATAAATGAACTAAGGGTGGCTTCAAAATGTGATAAACAGTATGGTAGGAGCAAGAATTTTATTATCACAAGTACTCCACAAACAAAAGAAGAACACACATGCGATGTCACCAATCTCATGCTAAAGATGAATATTATTATTAAGATGGAGGAAATCACAGCTCATCTCGGCTTCCAATAAACCAGGGTCGATTATTTTACAGTATTTAACCAAAGCTATGAAGTACTCATCATACATAAACTAGAAGAGATAGGCGTAAGCTGCCACTAACTGAAGAGGGAAATCCTGATCGACCACTCTTTTTCACAGACCATTTGATTCCTTACTTTAGTAATTTAATGAAAAAAAAAATAATAATAATTTAAAAAAAGGGGAAGAACTCAAGTACTGTTGGATGAAGGATAATAAAATCATGTTGGGGAAGAATGATCTCTCCAGAGCAATATCTATCACCAGGCAAAAGGATAAAGATGATATTTAATTAAAAGAATACTGATTCCGTTGAACACATATATTTCTTTTTGTCTTTTTTTTTATTATTATTTTAAGTTGGTATTATGAATATTTAGGAAGTGGACTTGAATACAGATGGGACATTTTTGACTTTTGAGGATGGAAAGAAACATGTTTCCTTTAAAAAATAAATAATGAATTAGCTTTGATATGTATAAACTTAAGGAAAAAAAAACTAGAATACATTATTAGCATTATTTGAATTCAAATTCATTATTGAAGAGTTTCTGGATTAAATCATTCAAACAGAAATTAATATTAGTGAAGAAGCTCAATTATATGGCATTCCAGGGTATAAAAGTTTGTTTAAATGTCAACCTAAATGGTAAATTAGGTGGAATATAATATTTTATACAGAAGAATTAAACATACAGATAGGCTGTATGCTGAGATAGGCCTAGAGTTGAAAGAACCTGAAATGTTGCTTACAAAATTATTAATGAAAGAGGAAACATTGTTTTTATCCATACTTTATAGGCCACTAAGAGAAAATGTTAATGAATTTAATAAGGAGTTGGAGAGATTTTTGTCTGATGAATTTATAAGAAATGAGACAAATTTAATTGTTGGGTAATTAATATCTGCTATCACTCAGGTGCTTATGGATCAAATAACTATTTAATTATATTATATACATTTGGATTACTAAATACTATATAAAAACCTGTAAAAGTAGAATTTTATAACAATCAGTTGGTCTCATCTTGAATAAATCGTATTAGCCTCCATGGTGTGAGTGATAGCATCTCAGCCTTTCATCCAGAGGTCCCAGCTTCGAATCCTGGTCAGGCGTAGCATTTTTCACACACGCTACAATTCATTCATCTCATTCTCTGAAGATATACCTTAATGGTGGTTCCGTAGGTAAAAAAAAGAAGTTTATGACAAATGTAAGTCATTTGTCATAGAGGAGAAAATAACTGATCATTTATGTATAGGTACAATAATAGATTTACATAAAGTGCTAAAATATAAATTTGTTTTAAGTAATAGAAGGATAAATGAAGCTATACAGAAAGAAAACTGGTGACCTATTTTAGATTTATCTGATCCAGAAAAAATATATGAGAAAATAAGATGAGAACATAAGATATTTGAAAGAATTTATAATGAATCATTAATCAAAGTAAATCAGGTACAAATTCCATGGTTTAGAGATGAAATAAAAAGAATGATAAATTATAAAAATTATTTATGGAAGTTATTAAAAATAGATAGATAAAATTCTCATTTAAAAGACCTATTTAAGAGAGTCAGTATTTAATGAGGTTGATATTAGCAGAAAAAGAATATTATCATCAAAAATATACAGAATAATTTAAAGATATAAAAAAATCAGAGAATATTATTAATCAATAAGAAAAAGAGACAAACATTGCACATAACTAAAGAATATTTTAACTTAAAACACAATGATGATACACAAGAGAAGACAGAAAATGATATTGTAAATAAGGCCCAGTATGGTTTTATTAAGAAAAGTTCACGTATAGATTTATTGGAGTACTTACAAATGAAATAGAGCATTGAACGAGAATAAATATGTAACTGCTGTAACTACATCTTAACAAAGGCATTTGACTTAGTAAATTATAATATTATGTTAGAAAATCTTAGTTAATAGGAATAAAGCATAAGCGACATACATTTTTTGAAAACTATTTTAAGGACAGGAAATTATGAGTCAGTATAGGTAAATATATTAGCAATAGTTATGATCAGGCATGTGGCCTAATACAAGGAAGCATTCTTTCTGCATGTATATTTAATATTTATTTGTATGATCTGGGCAGCACAAAATTTTTTTTTTTTTTTTTTTTTTTTTTTTTACCTCCGGAACCACCGTTAGGTTATATCTTCAGAGGATGATATGAACGAATTGTAACGTGTGTGAAAAATGCCATGCCTGACCGGGATTCGAACCCGGGACCTTCCGGATAGCATGAAATTTAACAGTAACCTGAAGCAATTTGCTGATGATAATATACTAACCTAAAAACTGGTCTGACATTGAGTCAAGATGATCTAGACTTGGCTGTGAAATTCTTTTTCAATAATTCAGTAAAAATAAATGCACAAAAAAACAAGTGATAGTATTTAAAAATTCAAGAATATCTTTGGATGTGAATTTAGAATCAAAATAAATCTGTTGCTAAGAAGAATGTTTATCCATTTGGCCTAGGAAAATCTGTCACAGTAAAATTTTATATTTTAATGATAATATTAAATATTTGGGAATTTGTTTGCATACTGATATGAAATATAGATAAAGTCATTGAATCGGATTATGAGAGTCAGTTTATTTAAATGTGAAAAAATAAGTTCTTATTTTCCAATGAAAATAAAAAAAAAAGAAGATATATTTCTAATTTAGAACTGTTTTTATTACAGGATCTCTTTGTACTAATTGGCTCCAGATTATATAAAGCCTTTAGAAAATACTGTAAATAGGATATTTAAAGTTTTATTTAAGAACATACCAAAAAATGTTTTAGGCATAATGAATGAAATCGTTAGCAAAATTCATTGATTTATCAAGAAATTATTTTAAAGATTAATTTAGATTGATACAGAATATAAATTAAAACCTGAGAAATACACTTCATTGTACAAAGACACTCAAATTATTATAGCAAGTTAGTCAGAGAAAATAGAATCCCTGAATACAGTGAAAGGATTTCTCGAATGAAAAGTAGTAATAATTCGATTATTGAAATGTACTGAGATATCTCGAATTACTAACTGCATCATTCGAATGATGTTCTCATTTCAATACACTAATAATGTTATGTATGAATGATTAGAAAATTTTCCTTCTTTTAATTCGTCACTCGCTCAGATTTGGAAGATGTATAGGGCGAATACTAACAGGAATATGAATGATGAGAGAATCTCAAATACTACTTTTCATTCTCGCTTGAGTAAATATTGTAACACACAATTACTAATTCCAGCAACGAGACACATTTATTTTCTGACGCTATTTCTCGCTACTTTGTTCATTGTTATCACCACTCCTATTATTAATTTGAAATATATATATTTAGATTACTACTCACCATAAACTCCATGTTATCAATTCCAAGTATAAGGAATTTACAGATCGCCGCACTATTATCATTTCACTTTCACTTTTATTAATTACATAAAATGCCAGAATTATATATTATTATTATTGTTATTTTTTTTATTAAAAAGAGAAAAATTTGATACAGCACTGCTAAATTCTCAACTACAAAAATAATTATTAATTAAGGTTCTTTCACAAAATAAGATATCATGACAATCAAGTAAAAAAAAAAAAATTAAATTAAATAAATATTCTCCTTTACTTTCAAATATCATTTATAATTTTTTTTTTTTTTAATTAGCTTACGATCTGTTTAATTTTAATTAATTTTATTCACAATAAACATATTAAATTATGGTTTTAATTTTTATTCCTAAATTAAACATTAAATTTAATATCACAAGAAAACAAGTTATAAAAAATAAATCAGTTTAAAATGCTGCGTTAAAATAGCCATTTAAGAAAAAAATAATCAGTTGCAGAACAGACCAACAGAAGTGAAAACTTAAAAAAATAAGTACCAATCAACGGTTAACAATTATATTTGATTCTATTGCTGATTCTATGTATGTGATTATTCGTTTAAAAGTACTTAATAGACTATTTAAGAAATTTATCTCCCTCTACGAATCATAAGACCTTGCCGATGGTGAGGGTGCTTAAGTGCTCAGTGATACAGAGTAGCTGGACTGAAGGTGCAACCATATCAGAGAGGTATCTGTTGAGAGTCAGACTAAGAAATGATTCCTGAATGAGGTCAGCAGATCTTTCAGTAGTTGTTAAGGGCGTAGGTCAGTAGCACTTAAACGGCCATAGCAATATCACTCAATATTTTGAGTACTCGCAGCTGAAAGCAATGGAAAACTACAACTGTATTTTTTCCAAGAAAATGTGGCTCTCTGCATTTTCAAAAGCAAAGATGGAGGCGCTTTCCTTGGTAAAAAATTCCGGAGGTAAACTACTCCACCGTTTGCATCTCTGGGTGGGGACTACTAAGGAAGGGATCACCAGAAAGTTAAAAAATAACATTCTTTGAGTCGAAGCATGGAATGTTAGAAATCTAAAAAAGGTTGGTAGTTCAGAAAATTAAAGAAAGTTTGCAAGAATTGAGTTTTGCAGGAAGTAAAATTAAAGAAAATTAAAGAGGGAAATGGGGAGGTTAAATGTAGATGTAATAGGAATTAGCGAGGTTCAATGGGAAGAGAAAAATGACTTTTGGTCAGGTGAAATTAACTCAGCAGCAAATAAAGGGCAGGCAGGAGTATGTTTCATAATTAACAAGAAGATAAGGATGAGAGTAGAGTACTTCAAACAGGCTTAGCGATAGTCATTATAATAAGGATAAAACAAAACCTAAGTCGACAACGATTGTTAACATCTATATGCCTACAAATGTCCATGATGATGATGAGGTGGAGTGTGTATACAAAGAAATTGACGAAGCAATTAAACACGTAAAAGGGAATGAAGATTAATAATAGTTGGAGATAGAAATGCAAGCATCAAAAAAGGCAAGGAAGGAAATATTGTGGGTGAACATGGGCTGGGCAAAAGGAATGAAAGAGGTGACCAACTTATTGAGTTTTGCAGGAAGTATAATTTAGTAACTACCAACACCCATTTTAAAAATTATAATAGAAGAATATACACATGGAAAAAACCTGGTGATACTACAAGGTATCAGATAGATTACATCATGGTTAAACAAATATTTAGAAATCAACTCCTCGATTGCAAAGTATATCCTGGAGCAGACATTGACAGCAACCATAATTTAGTGATAATGGAATGTAGATTGGGATTTAAAAACCTGAAGAAAAGGCGTTAGATGTATCGTTGGAATTTTGAGAAGCTTCAAAAGCTCAGATTAACAGTAGAAGGAAGATTAGAGAAAAACAAACAAACATGCTTAGCATTTATAAACTTAGTAGAAGCATTTGATAACGTAGACTGGAATAAAATGTTAAGTATATAAAAAAATTAAGGGTTAAAGCATAGAGGTAGAAGAACACTTGCTAACATTTACAGGAACCAAACTGCAACAGTAATAATTGAAGAACATAAGAAAGAAGCAGTTTAGATCTAGAATAACAGTGCAAGGTGAAAAGATAAAGACGCTACGATTTACTAATGCTACAGTAATTCTAGCCGAGCGTAAAAAAGATTTTTTTTGTGTTTTTTAGGAGAGGCGAAAAACACTAAAGCGTTATTATGGCCCGAATTAAATATAAATGGCTAATAAACAATTATTATCGCTATATAACAAAACTAAAACTAAAAATAGATTTAAGTTAAAATTAATAAAAATAAATGAAATAAAAACTTAAAAACTAATTTTACTTAAAACTTACAACTAATATCACAGAAAAGACAAAATTAAAATGTTGAAAACTAAAACTAAATTAAAATTAAAAATGTTAAATAAAAGTTAAAGCTAATATCACAGATAACAGTAAAATTTAAAACTAATACATGGTAAACCTTAGAACTAATATC
>JAAAKQ030075020.1:0-12134 GCA_010016005.3 Zanna intricata | reverse complement strand
TCAATTGAAAAATAAAACATATAAAATACTGAGGACTTATGATTAATATCACTCGCACCACGGAGGCTGCGAGTGGTAGCGTCTCGGCCTTTCATCCAGGAGGGAATAATTTATTTAAAATAACTATCATCATCAAAAAATAATATTATTTTAGTTTTTTCATTCAATTTATATTTTTATAGGATCCCCTAAACTGACACAGTAGTTTGTCGGGTGTTTCCATTCAATAATAAATGGAGAGTTATAAGAAAAAACAGAAATAATCAATTGAAAAATAAAACATATAAAATACTGAGGACTTATGATTAATATCACTCGCACCACGGAGGCTGCGAGTGGTCGCGTCTCGGCCTTTCATCCAGGAGGTGCCGGGTTCGAATCCCGGTCAGGCATGGCATTTTTCACACACGCATTCATTCATCTCATCCTCTGATGAGATAAATGATTGAATTAAAAAAAAAAAAAAAAAATGATTATTAACATAAATAAAAGAAATAATAATCACACTTTGAAACTAAAATCACAAAACTGATACAGGATATACGTTTAATACATCTGCCTTTCATTTTGGTAAATATAAAGTATACATAATAAATTAGTATATAAAATATAAACAGAGAACACTTTTATAATGTAGCAATCATAAATTATAAGTTTTTAAATGAAAATTTATGATAATTACAAGTGTATTTTTTTTTTAATTGATCGAATACGCCTTTAAAAAGCATCTTAAATTAAGGTTAATAATAAAAAAAAAAAATAAAAAGCTATACTCAGTGGGGTTATCTAATAACAGTTACATACCAAACACCGTTTACAAAAATTTTGTGCTTTAAGCTAAACCTAATTTGATAAGAAAGAACCCGGATAACTCACCGTTTAATATGATCTGGCAGAAATGCTCATGTAAATAGTTCTGTAAAACCTAAGGCTCTATCTTAGAACCAGTTCTTCAAACGATCTTTATTAAGGTCCTTCTAGCTCCGGACGATGTCACCATCGCCTCATTTTCTGACAATACAGCAATTCTGACCGCTGATGCTACTGGTCTCGACGAAGCAACAATCGGTGTAAGACCTGATCGGCGAATGTCCAGTAAAATGGAAGATAAAATAAATCCGAATAAGTCAAATTATATTACATTTGGACTGAAGAAGGATGACTGTCCCGAAGTCTACTAGTCGTCATCCCGCGGTTTGATCGGAATCGTTACAATGTAAAAGTGAAAAGGAAGGGATCTTAACACACTTTATTGGTTGCTAGGTAGAAACTCGCACCTGGCGTTTTCCGATAAACGTTGATATTCAAGATTATTATAAAAAACGGTTTGAACATATGGCATAGAGCTATGGGAAACCGTGAGCAAGAGTAAAGTTGAGACTAATATAACCTTTTCAGAATAAGTTGACGAGATATACCGTACAGGCACCATATGGTTCTCTCGGAATGAGGAAATTCATGACTATCTTACAATGTCTTATGTTCGTGACACAGTCAAACGGTTTGGTTTAAGTTGCAGACAACGATTAAACAGTTATATGAACTTCCTAACAGTTAAGCTCCTAGATAACATTGAAGATGTTTTGCAACTGAAACGCCAACACGTGATGGACTTGAGTTATTAGGGTAGCACTTGGAACTGTTTCTTCAGTTATAAGACATGTGATATACATCTTTACTATGCCATAGTGAGGAACCTAGCGTCCTTCTACATTTTCCATAAATATGTTAGCTACTATTTTGTTTATCTATTTTCTAATGTTGTAAATTCTTTTATGGCTTGTTTCTTCACTAGATTATTTTGATCCCTTGAAGTTTTGTGATCCCAATTTATCGAACTGTATTTTGATTAGATAAACGTATATATATATATATATATATTCGGGGAGTCAGATTTGAACTTAAGGAATACATATAAGACGGAGCATCGGATAATACGCGCAAGAAGTGTCCGACTATGCATAATGCCAGTCGAGAGTGAATGTTGGCACCATATGCAATGTGGGAAAAGCCGTGGGGCATGATGGCCCTAAAGTGGTGGACTAGTATGTCTTTCCAGGAACAAACCTAAAAGGAAGGAAGTTTGGGGGAAAGAAAAACAAGGAACACAGCCATGTATTTAATCACATGGTGATAGGATAATCTTAATTTTAATTAAAAAAAAAAAGAAAGAGGAGAAGCAAAAAGACGAGGTGTGCGCCAGGGGGCGAACCGTGGCGACGTGTAGGGCCAGGGAGGCAGCCCAATTGCTGAGGATGCCTTGGTCCGGGGCAATGTCCTGGATTGGGGTACTTCTGATGACGCATGTGGGCCCCTCAAAGTGTGAGAGGGTCGCACACGAAGGGGGGAGGGTTGCCCCCCTTCCTTGACCCTTAGTAGGGGAAATACATCCCTTAGTAGGAAATACATCCTTGACCCTAAGTAGGGGATAGATGTTAGGGACGCGGAGGGTAGCCCCCTTGAGGAAGGGCTACTTGGAACCCTAGAACAGGAGGTCGTGTTGTCTCGATGAGACAAGGGTGACTCCAATGGGGTGCACAAACAAGGGGAGTTGTAGGTTCATCTATTGCTACGGCACTGCGCAGCGGCTGATGAAATACCTATCGGTGGTTCCAGTTACTGCGTGGGTGTTTAAAAAAAAGTACTCATTATTGAGTGTATTCGCTGAAAATCTATCTTTAAATGTTTTTTGTAATGCAATTTACTAGTGGTTCTCTAATCGGAAACGATTGTAAATACACGATTTGTGAGATAAAAGAAAGAATCTAAACCTAAATTACCATTTCGGTTGCAAAAAAACTATCATTAGAAGCTACAAAAAATATAAAAACATAATGGAAAATTTAGTAACGTTAAAGTAGTGGATCTTATTATATATAATTTTTACTTACAATGGTTTGATCTAGGAAACTGGCGTCTATTCTTGAAACATTAGAAATAAGATTAATCCGTTAAAGGATCAGGTATTTATTAATTATTTGTAAAGACAATTATAATTTACAGTTAAGAATACATAGGGTAAACTAAAATAAGAGATCTGATTATAAAGATAATTTACTATTTTTATTAAGATAATAATTACTACTTTCTTTTCTACTAAAAACATAATTATAATTTCTATATTGAGTACTGTTTATCTTTCTCAGCGTCATTCTTTTATTAACTATTGATGCGTTTCGGAACCACTCCATTGTCAAAACCTATTGTACTAGTACTTTTAAATTTCTGTAAATGATTTTATAGCACTTACTAAACGGCCCTCCCTCTATTTGACGTTATGCCTTAAATAAAGGGAGAGGCGTTGGCCAAACGCTATATATAGATTAACAGAAGATAGCTCCTCCCTTTATGTAAGTTATGACGTAAATAAAGGAGGAGGCGTTGACTAAGTACTGCATAAAGATTAACCGAAATTTAAAATTACCAGTACCATACATTTTAAAAATAATTAGTTCCGAAACCATCAAAATATAATAAAACAATTCAACTAAAGTAAATAGTACATAGCGTAAAAAAATATTTGATTATAGAAACTAGAGATTTCGTCTACAGCCCAGCATTTCTTGAAAACTACCATCAAAATTAGTTTATTAAAAATGATGATTATAAAAATTTGTTTAATTAACAGAAATTTCATTGTCAAGAGATTCCTTTATCTAATAAATAATATCTCCATTGTTGTACAACGATCAGGAATCAATATTTAACTAATAAAATGTTTAAATGTTAAATACTTTCAGGAAAGTTTTCAATCATAAGAATAATGAACTATTGTTCGCGGGTGGGGGGACATCTTATTGATTGATCAAGTTTCATGTCTTTGTCTTTTATGAGATAGCTTTTAGCAGCACAATCTACAAAATGGGTGGGAGCTAAAGAATTATATTCTGTAAAAATATAATTGCTTAAAAATAATAAAATATAACAATAACTTTACGTATATAAAATATTTAATTTAAAAGAATTAAAACCGTTAATTAAAATTACAATAAATTAAATTAAATTTATTAGGTAATTACAATATAATAGAAAAATCTTTCCAGTAGCTTCTCGTAGCCAAACCTATAAATATCACCGCAAACCTTAAATTTTATGTAATTTTAAAAATAAATGTTTTAGTTTAGAATGTTTAAAACATTTCTGAAAACTGCAGTTAATTATGTTCCAAATTGTATAAAAACAAAGTTATACGTTAAACTTCTGGTGAAGGCGTTAAATAACAATGATAAATAAGACTATAAATACAATTTATCACCAAATTTCTCACCAAAGTTGAATTATTAGTTGCTTCAACTGTAATAACAATATTCCTTTCACACTCCCAATTTTACCTAGTCAACTTCGCTCATTACTGGTTTCCAAACAAATACTACATTAAAATAATTTTCAACAAAGCTACTTTCAAATTACCAACATCTAGATCAATTTTAAGTTTTGCTAAACCAATTTGAAAATCTCAGTTTAAGCTATACACAATAAATAAAATACTAGTACAAAAAGAGATTTAAGTTTTTGGCTAAAATATCGTATAAATGTTAAACGGACTAAGCTATCGAAAAATAAGAATAAGAAATAAGGATTTTTATAAATTTAAAAATATACGTACCATATTAAAAAAAAAAAAAAAAAATTATAATTGGATATTTTTAAAAGACTATGCATTTTGATATTGTAATTAATTTTTGAGTTGTATGTAACTTAATCATTTGTTTATTTTTTCTTATATTACCCGTCTATAACAGGTAAACAAAATAGATTTTGCAACAAAAGTGGTAGAATAATTTCACATTACTGTCTCAATTTTTCTTACGCCTTTTGTGCATAGACAGCTACTCTTGGTACAAAAGAACTAAGAACTAATTAGAATACTGTTTCTTTTTTTTATAGCAACTATTATCCGTTGTAAAATCAGTCTCCGAGGTGAAAAGAATCATTTCATTGATCTAAATATCACCGGCAATCAGACGGAAATATAATAATAATATGTCATGCTATAGTATATTCCTTTCAGTAATTAAGGCAATGATTAAAAATTCTTGTTGAATAATATAGTATAAGGACCGGGATTAGGTCGGGTTGGCTCTAGATAGGGAGAACTGGCTAATTTTAATTGATATGACTACTCATTATCCAATTCCAGAGGTCATGAAGTAAATAAGGAGATCAATTTTTATTTAAGAATCGAACATCCAAACCATTTATGAAAAAATGGTTTTTTTAAGTAAAAACTATTTAATAATTATTAAATAGATATTTTTCTATAAATATGAATGAGATGGGATAAATGAAATGACAAAAAAGATAAATATGAATTAAAGTAACCATTCAATAAGTTGATTTTTCAGTTTGTACATGTTTTACTAAACTAATTTATTTAATTCTTTATTAATAAATGCATATTTATTTCTACGATTTTTCCTTTATTAATTTTCTTTATTTAAACATTTATTTTTTCTTAAAATCCAACACTTTATGACCTAATTTCGTTATAAATCTAATTTAATGTATTTTTAAAATGTTAACGTGTTTAATCAGAATGATAACATTTTAAGAGGACTTGTATTAATTAATCATTTTGGCAATAATAATACAACTGTAATCTAGAAATAAAACTGATATTATTTAATTTAATTCCATGTTATGTAAAACAAAATTTTCACACTAGAATATAAAACCTCTTTTCATTATTAAGGAAGTCCAAATTATATACGACCTTGTATGTGTATTCAACTTCATACAAAATATATATCTAATTTTGCATCTTAAAGCATTTGTTCACATGTACATACAATATATCTGTGTAAATTTTAAGAAGAATTTAAAATATTTATAATATATTCTTTATTTACAAATATCTTCCAATTCAAAGGATGGGAACACTATGCATATATATTCTATATATATATATATATTTTTTGTTTGCGTTTGTGCATTTTTATTTGTAACCGTCTATCAAAGAATAAACCATAGTAGCATCACGAAGTTAGCTACTGTTTTTTTTCTTCTTAGAACTATATAAAATATTTGTATGTAAAAAGCTTATTTTCTATTCCGCACATGTCTAAATCTAATAAAATGATGAATGACAATATATATAAGTTCTACCCATACATCCGAGTCGATTGCTTTTTCGTTCTAAAATGTATTCTACTTCAGAATTTTTTTCTCCAGATCACTATGGTATTATATATATATATATAATATTTATGAAAATAAAATGTCTTTCTAGAAGAAAAATTTATTAAATTACGAATAAATTATACGCTTATTAGTTTATTTGTAAGAAATTCTATGAAAATTTAAAAAGAAATTGTATTTGTTAAATCAAAATTATCTCCTTATAAGTATAGTATATGTTTCCAAGTAATTAAACAGAGAAATTTGTAGAAAAATATACCGGAAATTGTAAAAATGTACTAGATATATCTTTTATTATAAAAAGCATGAAAAAATTCATAATATATATAAATTACAAATTTGTAATAATAACCTTATACGTTTACCATATGATTATGGTAAACGTAAAATCTATGGTAAAACATAAAAATCTTATACCGTTGAAATAATGTTATAACTGATTACAACTTTTTCTTATTACTCATCATTACAATAAAATAAGAACAAAAATAACAAATAAATTAGAAAAAAAGCTTAAAATTAAAAACTATTATCCCATTTCAATCAAAACCTAAATTCTTAAATTTATATATTTCTTCATTTTTTTTTTTTTTAACCTCCGGAACCACAATCAACCACAAACTAAGTACTTAGTTTGCGGTTAATTGTCATCAGAGGGATGAGATGAATGAATTGTAGCGTGTGTGAAAAATGCCATGCCTGACGGGATTAAAACCCGGGACTTCCGGATGAAAGGCCGAGACGCTACCACTCGGCCACGGAGGCCAGCCATAAATTTCTTTATTAACTTAAATAATCAGTCGGGTTAGTCTACTGGTAAATCATCGTCATAAATGAGCTGATTTCGAAATCGGGAGTTCTCAGGTTCAAATCCTAATAAACGTAATTGTTTTTATAAGATTTTGTGTATTAAATCATGTATACCGGTGTTCTTTAGTGTTGGGTTTCAATTAACCACACGTCTCAGGAATGGTAGTTTTTTTTTTCTTAACCTCCATGACCACCATTAAGTATTGCTTCAAAGGATGAGATGAATAATTTGTAGCATGTGTGAAAATGCCATGCCTGACCGGGATTTGAACCGGGATCTCCGAATGATAAGTCGAGATGATACCATTCGCGCCACGGAGGTCGGCAAGGAATTTTTGGCCTGAGTTTATTCAAGATTTACATTTACTGGTGCATAATTCACTATGAGTTAATGGTTGATGCAACTATTAAAAAAATTTAAAAAACCAGATAGATTATCTAAGAGTTTCTGGATTTATGAAAATTTTTTTCTTATAGTTATTTAAGGAACAGAAACTTTCAAAACAATAAATGATTTTATTTCTTCCATATTTTGAATAAGAGTGGGATAGGTTGTCAAATTTTTAGCAATATATATATATATATATAGTAGCTAGATAAAATTAAAAAACAAAGTGTTCATTAAAATAATCAGGCGTAATTAGGCAACACTGTGTTGTTCCCTCGAAAACTGAAGTGAAGAATAATAAAAAAAAAACTTTTCCATATGTTTATTTCCATATAATACTGCTAAGGATCATTAAAAAATTTTTTTTGTAAATAATTTTTCTTTTCATCGTGTGCAGTATATTCATTAACTGGAATATAATTATTATAAAATAATATTTAAATTTATAAAAATCGTTGAAAATTTAATAACTGTTTCAGTTAAAATTAAAAAAAAAATTTTCGTTTATATAAACAAAACTAAGACAACCATATATTTTTACACGACTGCTCAAAAACGGAGTGTATTGTATTTACGGTGTATGTATGTGTGTTTTTTTCACCATAGCAGCTAAACAGCTGAACCGATTTAGATGTATAATCCCGTGTTACCGGAAAGGGCACAGGCTCTATGTATATATATATATATATATATTTATGTAAAAGTGGAGATTTACAGGGTGAAACATATACTTTAATGAAATGTGAATTGTGAACCTCTGTCAATGTGTGAGTGTGTTTGAGCTGAATGATTTAAAATAATTAAATGAATATTAGTACAAAAAAGAAAAAAACAATTAAATTTTTGTTAAAATATTATTAAATAAATTTAAAATATTTTTGTTTAATAATAATAATGGGCTTCCCGTGGGGTCTACGTGTAAGGTTAGAGTGATAAGGTGAAGCAAGCACTTCGTGTTAGGCTAGACCAATCATCACCATCAAATGGTAAGAAACAGGGTGTCCCTAGGGTGTTGTTTTGGGAGGTATAATGGGGTCCTCCTCTTATAATATCTCAGCAAACAATCGCCCGATTTTCAAAATTCAAACCAGGTATTTGCTATAATAATACAAAATCTCGATGAAACCAAACAAGAATAAAATGAGGAATGTTTTTTTTTCGGAAGTCGTGTTCTTTTAATTTTTAATATTTAGCATATTTCTTGTTTGTTCCGAGTAAGCGATATTTTTAAAAAGAGACGCGATGACCTATAAGCAAGTCATTATTTTCTAACGTAATACGTGTTAAGATCCAGTGTAATGAAAAATAATAAATAAAAAATTTTTATAATAGAATTTATTTACAGCTTGGAATCGCTGTGTAAAATAAAATACCCGTTTTTTATGTTACTTATTATTAGTAATAATAATTAATATTTTATCTAAAATTTAAAAAAAAAAATTACATTTTACTAGAAATGAGTTACTATAGGTAAGAAATTAAAGAAGTTATAAGTTAAATACGTATCTAAAATGTACTTAGTATGAAAATTTCTTCTGAGATGTTTTCTATTGTTTTATCAAAGTATATGTAAAGTTTAAACTTTTATTTGTATGAAAATATCTTTACAAAATGTAATATTAAGTTTTATTAAAGAACATATTATTGTAACTTAAATATTTAAATAAAATTGTTACACGATATTTTTCGATTATTTCAAATGACTTTATCTTTTATATTTTTTTATAGTTATATATTAAATATAAAAAAAACGAGAAGCTAAAAAAAAACTGATTGCTCTTCATAAATGTACTCTATTTTTACTCTTCTCTCTACTCTGCTCTTAAACGTAGCCTCCTATAAAACCGGTCAATCAATGACTACCGATAATATTACATATCAAGCAAACTAATGTCATGCTTTTGTCATGTCTGACTTGTCATATACAAGGCACTGTTATTCAAATGTATTAAAACGAAATAATCATGTCAATCCATGAGTTAGAAGTTTTCTTATGAACAAAAGTCGTGCAAACGTTATGATTTTTCTGTGGGGAAAAATTGTCCATAGACCGGTTTCGCTCGCAATTAATAGTGTTTCATCGTTAGTATTAATAAATTTAAACTATTTTATGTACTAAAATATTTGAACTAAATTTGTACTAAATGTGAACTATTTTATTTCAGGTCGACTACTCCTAAAAAGTGTAGTTAATTGAACCCAACCACCAAAGAACACCGGTATCCACGATATAGTATTCATATCCGTATAAAAATTTTTATTCCTAATTTGAGCTTCAATTAACACTTCATTCACATTCATACACATCATCCTCATTCATCCTCTGAAGTAATACCTTACGGTAGTTCCGGAAGCTAAACAGACAAAGAGAGAGCGAGAGAGAGAACTATTTTATGAGTATATTGAATTTGTTTTCAATTGATATATTTAGAGTACGAATTTTATTTTTTATTTCTACTGAAAAGATAGTATTTTAAGGGGGGATTTTAGAATTTTCAACGTTTTTCCTTAACTTAAAAAATAATAATGATCCGATTTTTAATAAAACCTACTCTGTTGAAAGGATTGCATATTAAACAATTTGTTAACCGTTTTCATTCAACTATATAATCAATTACAGATGTAACATTGTTAATTGCAAGCGAAACTGCTGTAAGTTAAATTTTTCCACAAAAATATTACTCTATTCCCTCGACCTTTTTTTACAGAAAAAAATATAAAATTATGGATAAACATGATCCTTTCATTTCCATATATTTTTAAGTAAGAAAATGGTAGCCATGTGTTATTTGAAATATACTTCTTCGTCTTATATGATAAGCCTTCTTTGTCAGGAGAATGGTTTTACAGATTTATCGTTTATTTTACATTATATGAAAAATTATATACAAATTAAAGTACACAAAACTTCTAATCGATATTACCTAAACTTATTTTTTAATCAAAACACATCATTTCTAGGATGATATTTATTTTTGAATGGGTGAAGAATTTTATTGGAATATAAATTTAATATCATTTATTTTTCAACCTTTTTTTACTTTTTTAATTTTTGAATGGGGTTTTATTACTTGAATATAAACTATTCCTTGGTTGTTTTATTTAATTTTCCAAATTTTTGAAAAATGAATTCTTCGTCAAATTTTCAGCATTAAAAAAAATCTCAATAAATTTTTTTTTAAGCAATCATTTTTGGAAACTAAATTATTTCAAATGGAAGATTTTTCGGTTATCCTCTTTATAATTATGCGTATCATCTGGTTTAAATTATATCTTAGTACAATGATTTTAACGGCACTAGTATTATATTACTAACGTGCTTATTATTATTATTATGTCTTTATTTGTTCAGATTTTTTTTTTCAGAGAAAAATTAATGTTTTCGTTTAATTAAATCTCTTCTTTCAATTAAAAGTATATAAGACTTTTAAAATTGAACATACAATTAATTTAAAATGCGCTGGGAAGGAAATCTAAAAAATAGCTTGAATAAAAATAAAGAATAAAGGATCTTGTTTGAATTATTTCCCATATTAATACTGTGGGTCGGAAATTTTTTTTTTTAAGATAGCTGGATTTATCTTAAAAACGAAATTCCATATGAAAATGAGTGAGAGATATAAAACAGTATTAAAACAGCTAAATTATATAATAAAAAATTAAGCCAATTAACTGGATTGTTTTAAAAATTACTATCTTATCCTGAAAACAATACAGGAATAAAAAAAGAAATCAGTTTTAACCAATAACGTGGTTGAAAATAATATATTTATGATAATTTATTTGTAGATCAAAAATGTTGGTTGAACGATTACTTGGTTGGACGATTACTATTATGCAAACAATAAGGTATTTGGATATATTAATGTTTCAGATGTAGGATTTAAGGCTGCACCTAGATTAATGTAAGTGTAAAATCCCTGAAAAAAGAAATAGTTGAATCCCTGAAATATAGATTGATCCAATGGTGATCGTTACACACTTCTGAAAAACTCCATCATAAATCTGCTTTCAAGAAACAAAAGAAAGCTGAATATCCTCAGCTCTCTTCATTAATCTAATAATTCGATTAGTCAATATGTATTGTACTGTTTATAAGTCAATAGATTTTATTATTAAATTTATACCTCGGCATTTCCCAAACAGCAGAGTCAATCTTCACGTGTAAGAATCCATTCAACCTAAACAGTTTGTACACTTAACTATACGGTACTGCATAAATAATATATTTTATGCAGATCTACACCGTTTAGTAGATCTACATTAAATAACAATACAAAAATTTTAGGTTAATACACAAATATATATTCCTATTAATTTCTTGAACATGATACCACTGATAAATTAATTAATCAAATAAGTAAGTATAAGGTCGGAAATCAACAGCAGCACATCACTATTAAAGTGTGTAATTTGTGGGAAAATTGGTATGTATATATATATATATATATATGATTTGCTAAAATAAGATATAATCACTGCGTAAAATATAACTTAAAAATTGTCAATAAATGAAATCCTTGCAGTAATCTGTATATAAATTTATTTTAATCATTGCAAAATTGATTTTTATTTATTTTTTTCTATTGCTCTCATACATAAAATCTATTTGAACTTTTCTTCACCAACTACATAATTTTAGAAAAATTATCTGGTTTCATCTGTGAAAATTAATCAGTTTTTCTGTTATTTTTATATATATACACAAAATGTGAAGATGGGATATATCATAAATAAATCATAAGCATAAAAATTAATGATTTTAACTTTATGTTAAAAGTTTTTAAATCAGTTAAAC
>JAAAKQ030075009.1:0-15283 GCA_010016005.3 Zanna intricata | reverse complement strand
TATTTACCACCAAAAAACGCACTTCAGCAGGAGCTACGTACAGACTACCTTACTCACCGAGTGTCACCACTCAACTACAAAAAAATTAAATTAAATTATAGTCTTAATGGATACTTTGGATTCGATTCCAGTAATTTACTTCGTTACATTATTTATTCGTTTCGTTAATATAAGAAAAAGCACTGAGAGAAATAGAAATCCAAAATTTAGAAAAAATTAGGTTGGTGTTTTTACTAACCTAATGAGAAATTGTAGATTACAAAATTTCATTTTTGAATCAGGAATCAAATTTGTATATTACTCAAAAATACCTCCTTTATCTGAGTTGATAAGGTAGTCTGTAAAAGCTAATTATTTTTACTTTAGGTCTTACTATTTATTTTTTACGCTTTACTCAATATTCAAACAACGATAATAACGATAATTAAATTCAAAATTCAATAATTAAGCATTTATTACATATTTCATCTAAAGTGATTATTGGTTTTCAAGCACGAAACTATCTTCCATTGGAAATTTGCATTAAAAAGTCATGCTGAAATATAACCAAATATAACTTGCATCCTTTAAAACGTTCATGTACAACAAAATTATATCAATACGTATAGAAAGAGAAAATAAAGAAAGATTTATTTTATTATAAAAAAAAAAAAAAAACAGTAAATAAAATCCATTTGATTTACTATTATGGATTACTGAATAACGGCAATAGCTTCTTTATGTGCACTAAATAACTTTTTGAAAGTCTTATAATAAGTTTTGATGAAATTGGCTTTAAGTTGTTGAAAATAAAAATCAAACATTGTTAATTATATTAAATAATCCCCAGCTTCTTTTGATCTTATAACAATATGTTTTTTTAAATGTATTTTTTTCAATCAATTTCATCAATGAAAAACAATCTCACTTAGATCCATATATTATTACTTTTCACATTTAGAATAGATAAACACATACGTGCGCCGTAGTTCTACCTGGCGTTTTTTGAACTACGCTAATTTAGCAAGGATAAATTCGCAATCCATCTCTTTTCTAATTGTCAACTGATCTTCTTAAACTATTATGAGTAATGCCTTTTTACTTCCTTGTACGAAGTACTGTGATGGCCAAAAATGTCGGTTTTCAGATTTCAACGGAAATATCCGTTTTGACCATTCCTGAATCCATTTTGACTACTTTCGGCGTGACGTCTGTACTTATCTCGTATAACTCAAAAACGATTAGCCCTAGAATGTTGAAATTTTGGATTTAGGATTTTTGTAACACTTAATTGTGCACATCCTCTTTTGATTGCAATCAGTGAACCAAAATTGACCAAAAAAGCCCAAAATCACAACAATTTGGATTTTAGACTTTTTCTTAACTGCAGTAATAAGCCCATATTGAAGCTTTTCAACGATATATCGTAATTGGTACTTATTTTCATTGGTTCCAGAGTTACAGCCAAATAAAATATTAATTAATGAAATATTTAGATCTTACAAGAGTATACATCGGTTGGAATCAGATTTCATCTCCTTTTTAACTTTTTTTTTTTTTTGTTTAATTTAAATATATTGATTTTTAATAATTATGAACCTCTGATTATAAAAAAAAGTTTTCCGATAAATAAAAATTTAATAATGAAAAAAATGAAAAAATATCAGAAATAATTAATGAAATAAAATATTTTGTACTTTTCATAAAAAAAAAAAAATGAAGTAATTTAGAAGGCGAACAACGAGGTCACGTGTGTTGTCTACATCAGATTTATTTACATATGTTGAACATCATCACTAGCAAATGATTTTTATTAATATAGAAGGTTTTACTTTTGGGTTTCGTAATAACTTTTTTCCATTAAAATAAAATATTTTTAAAACCGATAATTATGTAATCTGTTAATACGATATTTGATAATTCTTTTATTTATTATTTTTTTGTGTTAGTAGTTATCATCATTGTAAAGCAACAGATTTTATAGTGTGATGATGTATAAGCTGATTTATTAATTCCATAAGTAAAAATTTATTCCTAAGTGCAGTTTAGTTTAATGAAATATATTTCCTATAACATGAAAAATGTCAATCTCTGCACTTTCTGTTTAAAAGATAGAAATGCTTGATAGCGTTTCTACATTCTAAACGCGAATATTTAAAGTCGGCTGATATTTAAAATACTTCTAGATACAACTTCTACAAAATTGATCGAAAAATTTAAGGTAAAAATACTATAAATATTCCTGTAATTCAGAGAGGGGCTGAAATTAAAAGTCTCGTAATAGAAAATATTTTTTATAATTTTATCAAAATATATGATTTTTAAATCAGATGGGTGGATAAAGTGACAAATGAAGAGGTTTACGACAAATCGATGAAAAAGAAGCATTTGGAAAAATACAGTTAAAATAAGAAACAGACTTATAAGCCAGATATTAAGGCATCCTGGAATAATCGCTTTGATACTGCAGGGACAGGTAGATGCGAAAAATTGTGCAGGCAGGCAACGTTTGGAATATGTAAAAAAAATTGTTAGAGATGTAGGATGTAGGAGGTATACCGAAATGAAACGACGCATTAAATAGGGAATATTGGAGAACTGCATCAAACCAGTCAAATAACTGAAGACGAAAAAAATTAAAATTATTTGCCTTTTTGCGTTTCTAAGGAATATTTTTTTTTTTTTTAAATAGCAGAAATCATTTTTTTTTAAAATCTAAATTAAACGTAAAAATTAAAAAAAAAACAACATTTAAAAGATCCTTTTTAAACTGGGATTAGAATGAAAATTGGATTTACCCAACAGATAGTACAACCATTGTACTTATTATTTACTGACCGTACAGGAAAAAAACCCTGAGTCAGTCCCAAATAGAAGTTTCCCTCTAAAAGACACACAGGATTATTGGCTCAATTGGAGAACGTAATGGGGTCAGATATAGAATTAAAGAACCGATGACAAGAAGGAGGAATTAATTATAAGGAATAGATCTATACTAGATCGTGGATACCGGTGTTCTCTGGTGGTTGGATTTCATAATTATTTGCCTGGGATAGAATAACTGATCACTTTTTTTACATCTTATGAACTGGGGATTATTTCTTAAATGAAAAACTTATGAAGTTTTATTTCAGTACAAATCTTAAACCACTTAAAATTCCTTCTGTTTAAATCTTGATGTATAATTTAACGGTTTATAAATTTATTTAAAATTGCTTTAAAATTATTTTCATGACTGCTACTAATTTTGTATCTAACAAAAAGCTTTATTTATTTTTAAATTCACTTTTCAAGCACTTTTATTTAATGAATTTCAAAGATATTTGAAAATTTTATTTTCTGGTTAGTATGATCTTAAACATTAACTAAATTTTGATAAAAAGGTTGATAGACCTTACGTATCGAAATCGCATCAAATCTTCTGGAGTCAAACGAAAAGCCCAGCTAGTTTATGAATATTCAAAGTGATACGATCATTTAAAAGAAATATTTGTAATTAGAAATAATGATAGAGCATAAAAAATAATCATTATTTTTATACAACATTATGTGTTACTACTTTAAATATACCGTAAACATGAATGTAAGCATAAAGTAAATAAATAAACAATATGAATATATATTATTAACAAAATAAAGACTTTTTTATAAAGCAACATTTAAAAAATAGAAACCATGACCTGATATAAAAATTATTAGTAAAGTATATATATACTTTATATAATCGGGCACTAATAACATTTCCAACTTAGTTTACTCTATTGGAGTGATGCTAATGTACTCAGAATATAAAATACCACTTTCGTCCGTACATACACGTATAATATGGTTATTCATGTTACTCCATCGCTGATGAGAATACACTGTAATATGATTCTACATGTAAATCTGCTGATTTGCACCTTAATTATTCTTAGCAATTATTATTAAGATTAAGGACAAAAAATCCAGTAATAATAATATTAATAGAAATAAACCACTGTTCTCTTGATTATAAACAGATGTTAACAGATAATGTATGCGTCCGTAAAACAAGAATGGCATCTATATTGTAAATTATACGTTAATATCAGTTGCAGAAACTTAAGTGTATGTAAACCAGTACTAAAGTTAGATACAAATTAAGGTTTATCGTATTAATTATTCTAAACATATATAAACTGTAACTTAATATAATGAAATGAATCCCAGCGGAAATCTGATGCTGTAATTAACTACAGCATTTAAATTAAGCCACAAAATAGTTTATAGAGTCAAGATTATATTTTAAAATTATATTAAAACATAATTGTATATTACATTTTTGAAATTTACGGTATTCACCCATCTCCCAATTATTTTTACTGCGAAGAGAAACCCTAACAAAATTCAGAAAACTGTTTCTAACAAAAATTGTTTCTAATTATAAAATGGAGGAGAAAGTCAAGCTTATTGGTAATAACAAAAATAATTAAAAAAAAAGGTAACCATTAATCTCCCTGAAATTGTAATATTTTTTGAAATGTGAAGAAACGTAGCATGTTTATCCTCCGGTTGTTTTTTTTTTTCAGAATTGAACACTAGATTTTTATGGGAGCGAATCAGCATCCTTATTCGCACAGGCAACGACAAAATACTACCATTGCCAGATAACCGGGAGAAACATTGTCAATCATTGTCAATCATAAGCGCATTCATTATCTGCCTGATGAATTAGGAACGTAAATAAATCTCTGCTTACTGCATTTATTTTAACGGTAAGAGATATTATACAAGTACATATTCACCAATTATGTATTAGGCATGCATCTCTTCCAACCCTTCCAGTTTTCAACTTAGAAAAATAATGAGTGGACAGATCTTTGCAGTGGAACAGATTACAGAACTTTTCCTTATAGAAAGCCATTTTTGAAAGCTAGAAAAATAATAGTGAATTTCATACAGGCGTTAACGGGATTTCAAATGAAAGCAATAAATATTCTTAATGTGTACCTTAAAATCTATTCCACTAGTGACCAATAAACAACCCCTTCATGGCCCAATGAAATGATACGTTTCAACGTTACATGGCGTTAAATGGTTGTAGCCCTGTACAAACTCTGCCAACCATTCCGGAGTTGTGTCTTTAATTGAACCGCAACCACCAAAGCACACCGGTATTCACTGTCCAGTAATCAAATCCGCGTAAAAGCAACTAATCTTTACTAGGATTCAAACCTTAGAACCTTCTACTTCGAAAATCAGCAGTTACACAAGTAATCTTGTAACGACGAGTTTACCACTAAATCAGCCAAATGGGCTAATTAACCTTTAAGAGCGATTTTTTCAACAAATCACTTTCGAATACATAACATAACTAATATTTACTCCTACAAGATTTTATGAAATCAGCCAAATTTTTAAAATTTCCCTGCTGTAGAGTAGTTTATAATCGTACCTTATTATTTGAACATAAAAAAAACAGTTTTTATTACAAATCCTGCCCCAGAGAACTAACATATTAAAGACTAACAAACTAAAATAGATAGCGCAAGGTAAGTTCCAGAAATTTAAATGAAGAAGAATATCATCAAAATGTGAATTTCCTATGGTTTTCAGAGTCATTTTTCAAAATGGCGTTAATAAATATAGGATAAGCGAGTGGTGAACTTTCTTATGGATAACGAGAACTTAAAGTATGTGTGTTATTTGAAAATCCAGCTACGCACGACTTAACAATGGAACAACACACAAGATTCTATGAAATACGAAACATTTTACGAAATGTAAGTTATTTACAAGGAAAGCACTGGCTTTTATCTACCAAGTACAATGAAGGAAAAATACAGACATAAATTTTCTATCTTGGTTTATATTTCGAAGAAATTAGTAAAATAGTTTTTAAAATGGAGTTCAAAGCATATTTAATGAGGAAACAAGTTTCTTTGGAGATAAGGTTTAAGGACAAATTTGAACTACAATAATTATTTTAGTAAAATATCGGTTGAAAAGGAAAGTACAAAAAAAAGAAAGTTCGAAAAGAGGTTTATTAATTACTACGTAAGTTTTTACGTAAAATCTTCATTACGTAAAAAATGCGTACATTACATTACATATAAATTAGATATTTATTACGTAAAAAACTTCAATGTATTATAAGAAAGATTCACTTATAACAAGTGACGAAAATCCTATGGAGTGGGCTCAACTACTTGACGCCAAAATCCTTCTTAGTGTAGTCCGATTTTGATAATTTGCTTGAATTAAAAAATTTTAACTGTGTAAATGAGGCTAAGTGAATAATCAAAACTGATTATTCACCAAGTATTTCCCTTTTAAAAAACATTTGATGTGGACGCTACATGACTTCCTTGTATGCCTATTAAATTACATATACACATTTTTTGCTGCACGTTTATTTAAACTTATTTCATTTGAAAGTGAGATACGATCTTCCAAATCTGCAATAAAGTGGAAAATTATACGATTGCTAAAATATTAATTTTTATTAATACCAAATATTTATAGAATTATTAATTCAACTACATTACTGAAATCGCCGCTAGATCAGGAGATTGACAATTGAAAGTGTTTATATAATTACAATTTATTGATTTAAAATCATAAGAAAAATAAGACAAATCAATAATTTATGACAAAAATAATAATAACTGACAATAAAAAAATTAATGAAAAATAGTAAATACACCAATATTAATCACAATCACAGTAATAATCAGAATAGAAAAGGACGATTGTGATCGCAAAAAATCTCGGTTTTCAGTTTTCAACGGAAACATCATCATCATCGCTAAATCCATTTCGACTAGTTTTGGCGTGACACGTACGTTTGTTCAGAGACGTGTGTATCTCATATAACCGAAAAACGATTAGCCATAGATGTTGAAATTTTTTATTTAGGACTGTTGAAACATATCCCCCTACATATGTTGTAACATATCCTGCATAGTTGTGCATATCCCCTTTTGATTGCAATTGACTGGACTATAAGTCTTCAAAAAACACTTTGTTAACTACAGATAAAATCTGATTCGAACTGATGTGCCTCCCTCATGTACGATTCTGATATTTCATTGACTAAAATTTTGTTTGGCTATAACTTCGGAACTAATGAAAATAAGTACCACTTATAATACATCGTTGAAAAGATCTCAAAATAAGTTTATTACTGTAGTCAAGAAAAGTTCAAAATCCAAATCTTTCAAAATTGAAACCCCGCTTTATTTAAAGGTTTGACTGTATATACATTTTTAGCCCAGTTGATTGCAATCAAAAGGGGAGCAGCACAACTAGTTGTTACAACAGTCCTAAATACAATATTTCAACATTCTAAGGCTAATCATATTTGAGATATGCGAAATACACACTTGCATACTTACGTACAGACGTCACGCCAAAGTACTCAAAATGGATTCAAGGATGGTCAAAATGGATATTTCCGCTGAAATCTGAAAACGGAAATTTTTTGCGTTTACAATACTTCCTTTTTACTTCGTACAGGGAAGTAAAACTTGACAGAATTTAACACAATATATTAAAAGTTTTAAGGACTTAGGCCCTTTTGTTAAATAATAATTATATTATTATCGTTCAATTATTAATTATAATATTTGTATCAAGTGATCTAAATAAATAAAACAAATTTTAATCTTTCATTTCCTATATTATAAATTTTAATTATTCAGCTAATTTGAATTAAATAACTGTATTTTCAATGAGTGAATTATTTTTATATTAAAGAATTAAATCTAATTTCTCGGTTAATTATTTAAAAGGAATCTTTCTTTTTAATTATTACAATTTTTTATTATTTTAATATTCAACATTTCTTATTCAGGTTATTCAGTCTTCTATGTAACAGTTTTGCCACGGTTAAGTTATCTATACCATAAAAAAATTCATATATGTTGTTATGCTTTGAATAATACAATTTTAATACAGCAAACAGCGGTGAATAGCAAATTTTATACATTATTTCTCCATGAGAAGTTTTGTTCTATTTCTTGTTTTATTTTTATTTTTGTTAAATACTAATTTTATAAATGTTTTTATATTCACCATATTTGTATATCCTTAAGAATTTACTGAAGTTTAAGTTTAATCTCAATAATTTTTCAAACTTTTCTGCAGAATATTTTACTAAAATTACTCCAATGTAAGAAGGAAAATAAGAAATAAAATGCCATTTCTTTTATATACAGCAGTAAAAAAATCTTTATTTCATGTTTCATATATATTTATGTTTCAATATTTCTTTGATTAAGTTTTAAGTTCAAACTGGTATAAAGATAAATAATAGTATTTCTAATTATTATAGAAAATACACTAAATTAAACATATTAAGGGAAAAAAATAGGTTATTTAAGGATGATTTCTACAGAAGAATTCCAAGATTTGTTTCACATCTGACGAGAAATTCTAAACGTATGATTATTTCTATTGTAAAGAAAAGGAAAAGTGTATGAAAAATTATAAGAAACAATACAGATTTCGCCAACTAAATTATAATACGGCAAAAAAAGACAAATCTAATATATCATTTGAGGCTGATCAAAGCACCTACAGCCTACTTAACCATGGATTATATAATCGCAAATATCTCCCCACCATTAGTAGAGAATACCTGTTAAACTGGCAATACCAAATGTATTTTAAGTCTCTACTTTCGTATGTCGCAAGCTACATGCCATAGTGAGTCTTGGGACAAGTTTCAATGTTGGCCACGGACTGGCAATCCCATTTGCCAGTGAAGACGCATGAATCAATATCAATATCACCGCTTCAAGTGAGTCTAGCTAGATTTTGTCTCGAAGGCTTATTAATAGTCAAGATTTAAACCTGAAGGAATATTAATAAATAAAACTGGGCCATATTGTGTAAAAGATTCGTACAGTAGTATTTTGAATGCAACTAATCAAATTCAGTTTAAGATTTTAACAGAACTAAAATTAAAATTATTTAAAAGGTGCATTCAAGGGTCATTTTACCGAAAATGTAAAATCAGAAATAAAAAAAAAAATAAACACCGATTTAATTATAATACCTGGTGGTATGACTTCATAGTTACAGGTTTTCGGTTTACTGGTGAACAAGCGTTTCAAAAATAATCTCAAAAGAAAATTATAATTGTTCGATTCGAAGCAACAGTCATCATCTAACTCCTACTGGAAGAATAAAAATTCCTTCCATGAACTTATTGTGTGAATGGATTATTAAGTGATGGAACTTGATATCACCAGATAACATTAGATAAGTTTTAAAAAAGTTGCATTAGCAATACATTAGATAAAACTGAAGATGATATTCTGCGGGAAGAAGAATCGAACAAGAAACAACATTTTATTTTAAGATGGCAATAGTGATGATGATTGCGTCAATTGAAGTGTTCAGGTGTTGCGTGAATTTTTGCAAGTAGTGAATTTTTTAATGCAACTTTACTTCATGAAGATACTTGTACATAAAAAATATTTAAATAAAATTTTCAAAAATGCAAAACATTATTATTTCTTTTAAAAAATTTCTTCCTAAAAACCTTGTACAATATTTTACATTTTTTAAATTTATTTTCATGTTATTTAAATATAAAATTTAAGCAAGTGATATTACTTGCTATAATATTATATAATAGTGTAATAAAATACTAATTTATTAGTATAAATTAATATATGTATCATGAAAATATGTATAAAAAATTTCTTATTGGCGGTAAAATTTTATTTGGTGGAAAAAAGATTTGTACCAACTTTTTCCGATTAAATTAAAAAATGGAAAGTCAACTTCTATTCGTGGTTGACGTATATTCAAGGAAATACTGCATATATACATATACAAACACAAACATACACAAAAGTAAATAAGGGTAAGTCTGATGTTAATGAATATTCATATTTGATTATAAGATAATATAATATTCTATGGTCAACAAAAAAACCTATGATTATATTGTTAGTATCAATTTTAATTTTCGTTGAGGGAAGTGTAATTCTGATTTATCTAACCCCACAAAATAAAAATGAATATTTCATAAAGGAAGGAGCAATTTTACATTTGAATTAGTATACTTGTTATACCAAGATACTGTTAAGGAATAGGATTTTGATTTTATTTCTTTTAAATTAAAGTATTTAACGTTCGTTTCGTTTCGACTGTAAGAGAGCATATCTTGCAACTACAATGAAGAAAACTAGCTATATTTGAGATACTCATTTCTATAAAAAGATAGATTTTTACTCGGTAAAGTTAAGATACAAATGTAATGTAACAAGCCAAGAGAACAAAACCTTTTAAAGAATAGCACGTGACTGTACAGTTAAATTCTGAACACGTTCTGGCTGTCTAATATGGCGGATGGCACGTCCCAATTCCTTGATTGCCGCCGACACTGCGATTCTTTTATAAATCGTTCTATACTGCACGTTACGCACTCAACTCTATATAGATATATATACACCTCCTCGACTACATCCAATTATAAAACTTCATTTAAAAGAAATCCTTCATATAGACTACAAGAAACGGTAGAAGAAAACTAAAGAAACGTGTAACAAAAGTTTGTATTAACTTAATTATGATGGTAACGAGCGACAGCCTAACGAGCGAGTAATAGAATATGGGTTTCATAGATTAAGGCTAAGAAAAAAAAATCACTTTACATTCCACAAGTGAGATAAATGAATAATCAAGAGAAAGAACTTGATGCATCCAAAGTATGATAAATAAAAAACAAAACAAAAGAGTAAACAAAACAAAAATATCGCGATTTTAAAACATTTAATCTCTTTAAATTTGACTTACAGTAATGAATTACAAACAAAATGAATTATAGTATAACATACTGCAGTTGTTACAGTATTTCCATTTAAGTGTTCAATATGAGCACCTTTCGTCATGCGAGACACATTCCTCCGATAGAAGAATTCTTACCATATTTTAATCCAGCATGTCTAGACATCCTATTCTATTATTATACTACTTCTACGTCTATTATTATTGTAGAATAATTGAAAGGTATAGTTGCTTAAATCCTGTGCCTCAATTCCGGTTAATTACTAATGAGCGGAGAGACATACATAAGATCGTTTCTGAAACGTAAAGGAAAAGATCACACATTTTGAGATCATATCATGGCGACTTTGATTGGCCACCACAAACAAGCTTTATTATCGGGTCCATGCCGACGTATCCACTCGGTTGGGAAAATATAATTTAACCTATCCCATATTAGATTATGCCGGAGAGGTATAGCAACATTTTATTGTCAAATAAAATGTTCTAAATGCGATCTATCTTGCAATTAAGGAAAGAGCAGCACACATAAACCAGTAACTACAGTTACACTTATTTCAGGGGGAAAAAAAAGGCCAATAAACTCGTCGGAATATTGCACAGAAAAAAATTTAATTTTGGGGTAACTTTTTTGCAGAGTAAGTCATGATATTTTTTTTCTGACTTCTAGATACGGAGATTATTTGTATTAACTTCTTCACTAAAATGAAATGTTGACTCATTAGTAAACACAGTTCGACCAAAAAAGTCGGTCTTTTCATTCTAGAAAATTTCGATTGCGAAGTCTTTGCACGCACAACGTTGTCGGTAGCTTTCAAAGCTAGTAACATTTGAAAACTGTATTGATGTATATTTAAGCTTACCTTAAGACATTCTACACTGATATTAATAGCATTGCTAGTTCACGTTTGGACTTCCTAACTTATTATTCAGGACTACGCAGGAAAAACTCCGTGATACGTTCAAAATTTTCTTCATTAACACCGTCGTTCGACAAGTAATCTTCCCATTGCACAGACATCCTATCGTTTCAAACTGATTACGCCTCTTCGCATGTTATTGTCATGTGGAAGATATCAATTAAACTCCCTACGGAACGTATGTTGCACCGTAACTACAGATTCGCATTTAGTAAAAAGCCAACTACACAAGCTTTCTGTTCAAAGTCAATTTTTGTTAGTGGCGCTATCATGCGTAAAAAATGGGAATAAATTTACGATCATGTGTGCAAGTTAAAGTGTGCTTTTTGATTTTTAACTCTAGAAACGTTATACATTTCATCCAGTAGACATTGTAACAAATTAAAACCACGATATACACTTTTTTGTACTCCCTATGTACTAAACGAATCAATATATAAAAACAAATAAAGAATAAGTCTATTTTAACATAGTTTGTTTTACCATGAAAACTTCTTTTTTTTTATTTTTTAGAGAAGAATTATTCTATAAAAAAATATAGAAAAAAGTCCACCGCCTACTGTTAGGTATGCTTTCACTATTCTAAAAACATATTTGTAGGACAGTTTAAATAGCCAGCCAATCAGCCAGCCAAATATTTAATAATTTCATATAACATTAAGTATTTTTTAAAATACCCCGCAAGAAATCATTGGTGGGGTCATCAGAAATCGGAAAACTTGGATTGGTCAGTCTTTTTAAATTAGATGGTTAAAAAAAATTCTCGATTTAGACTATTTTATGAGTTGCGGTACACTTTTTTTTGTAGGTAATAATTTTTATCTGCTGGCTCTAGAAGTCTAATAAATATGATTTTAAGCATAACATGTAACTAAAGGTAAACATGTTTATAAAGTTTTATTTAAAAAAATAGTTCAATATTTCCTTCTTCGAAACGGCAAACTAAAGATTAATTTTTTACAACGTAAACGCGATGCCTGGAATACGTGGATTTACACTGCTTCAAATTCGGTTTCTCTGTATGTCACTGTATTTTCTAATGCAACCACAATTATCAGTGAGATAAATAAATTTAACATCGTTTGGTTATTTTTAATAAATTACTAAAGGATGTAGTAGTTCATTTAGTTGTGTTGGTTCTTAAATAGCACTATTTTCAGAGGTCATAATTTTAAGCGTTGAATTTCCCTTAAAAACTTTGTTCTGAGAATTTTAGACCTATGAAGATAATTTAAGCAGTGATATTGTGAAAGATTTTCGAGTCGGTTTATTAATACCTCTTCTATTTCGAATGATAACATTGATGGATAATAATGACACAGCCATTATCTCATACCCCATCATTCATTTATTAAGGCGACTGGCCAACGCTACTCGACTGGGCAACGCTGCTCGATTGAGCAGAGTGACTTTTATGCTCGATTGATTCGGTATACTGGTGTCAAGAATATATTCTGTAAAATTGTTCTGTGTGTAAGAATTTTTTCATAGATCGTATACAAAAAAAAAATTTTTCCCTCTACTAAAATAAACCTTTAAGTTAAGGAACACAGGAAGTTAAGGAAAAAATTCAGCATTACTAAATGTATAAAAATAATTTTTATATAGATTTCTACTGTCGAAAAGTACAGTATTTTTAAATTCTGAATTGCGTAAATTTTATGATTCGTAATTGAGTAAGACGTAAAAAAATCTATGACTAAAAACTAAGCGATAAATCTGAACTTATAAACTATTACATATATTCGCAATGTAATTTTAAATCGTACTTTGTACACAAAGAATCATGTACAAAAAAACAAAGTAAACACAGTAACTTAAACAGTTCTAAAGATTTCCAAACTTTATTAAACGACAATTGAAATGTAAAGGTTATTTATATTTTTATTTGACCAACAGTATTTAAAAACTAGTGCAAACTTTGATGAGGAAAAATATATATATTAAGTTACATTCCAGTCAAAATATTAACTCTCTAGCAACCTTTAAAAAATCCCAAGGATACAACAGGATCATACAATAAGTAATATTTTTGGCTAAAGATATCTTAAGAAGATAAAAATAATTATTTATTATATTAATGTTGTCAGTTGAGAAATTAACGTTATCTGGTCTAAGGTAATTTAACCTTGCAAAGAAATATATCGTAGATTATATGTAAATGTGGCTGTTTATTCGTTCACTGTTCTCCGTTACATAAATCGCATTCAATAAGTAGGTGTTTTAGGAGCGCATTAAATAAATGACTATTGGTAATGATGATATTGAATTATTTTTCTCATGAATAGTCTGATCTCACTCAACACCCAATTTAAAATTCATCTACGTAGAATTTATCAAAATATTTAGTTATTTTACATCTATCGATAGTCTTTATTTGATTAAAATCTCCTAAATGGCATTTATGTTCACTTTTGCATCTTAATGAGTGCAAAATTTAATTATTAAACAAAGCTTAATCACTATGCTGTATGATTGTTGGTACAATAGATTAATTTACAAGTACGGTTATAATATTCAATGGAAAGTAAATAAGAATCAATTAAACTGTATTATAACGGCCCTACCTCTATACGGCCTTACCTTAGAAGGATTATTCATGAGTATCTCAAACAATGGTTCGTAATTGGAACGGCCGAGGAGGGAAAAATGAAGTTCCCAGTAGAGAGAGGGATACTAAAGGGCTCAGTAATAAGCCTAGAACTACGGAACATGGCTTATGATGCACAGACCTATCCGTTGGGTTACACTGATGGCGTTCGCCGAAGATTTGGCCCTCGGTACTGGTTGCCAGTACCGAGGTAGAACTAATGATCGTAGGAGATAGAGCGGTACGCTTGGTAAAGAGGTAGTTGAATGATAATGGGTTGAGATTAGCTGAAGAAAAACACAGGGGTAGGTTATTTCTGGTCAGCGGAAGCTGGGCCCGATACGATTCCAAGTGAGAGCAACAATAGTACATCCTTCAAGATACGAGAGGATAAAGGGAGGAACGACTGCAAATACTTTGGGGTGTGGTTAAATAAAAAAAAGCGTTTACCACTCATGTAAATGAGATTGTTAAGAAAGGCGAGCGGATCTTTCAGGCACTGTCCAAGCTCATGGGCATACAAGTGGCCCAAGATCGGAAAGGAGGAGGCTGCTGGCTAGTGTTCACGCCTCGGTGGTGTTGTACGGTGCACCAGTTTGGGCAACGATATTGGTGAAGGCTTGCAACAAGAAGTGTCATCACGGATACCGCACAGTCAGTACCGAGGCGGCATCGGTGATCGCGAGAATACCCGGTTAGAGCTACAAGCCAACATGAGAACTACCGCAGCCCTTAGGCACGGACAAGAAGGAAACTATTGATGAAATGTATAGGCCTTGGACCGATAGAAGGCATTCTGCCAAGACGGGACGATGGACGTTCCAAGTCAACCAGGATGTAAGGATCTGAATGGAACGTAAACATGGTGAAATGGGCTACAAATTAACCAAATTTTTATCTGGGAATGGTTGTTTTGCCGATTACTTAAACAGAATGAGAAGAATTACCAAGAGGGACTCTGGACGAGGCAATAGTTCGTAGGAGGCCAGCAACAAGCTGCCACTCCGCCCGGGTCTTCCAGTTGACCCTT